>JAFBJS010008048.1:11645-59590 GCA_016785265.1 Paraplagusia blochii | reverse complement strand
CCTCAAGGATCTGAACTGAAAACATTGTTCAGTTTCGTGCTTCCTCGTCTGTTTTCTTTACTTTCAGGTTAAAGTTAAAGGCCAAACACAACACAGCGCTGCTACTTCATAATGAGAACACACACACACAATTCTACTTCCTGTTTGGACCGCTGCACCTGTACCGGTTAGTGACACCCTGTGGCCAAAGGGAAGAACTGCTGTCTCAAAATAATAGAAAAGTAGGAAAATAGAAAAAGATATTTGTGTTTTTTTAATTCACTTATATATATTTGACTTTATCGTCTAAAAAGACAGTAATAATTTCTCACCATCATTGAAGGAGACTCTCACCATGGCAACACTTTAATTCAGAAATTCACAAATCTTAGAAAATGAGATTCTTCATCCATGAGTCAAGACCTGCAGAACGACCTTCGTCCAGTGGAGACAGATCCTGACCGTTACAGCAGTGATGTTTGAGCACAGGAGGAAAAATCCACCTCAGCTTTAGGACATTCTGCAGATGTTCCAGTGTTTTCCGTGACGTTCCAGAGATGAGACTCTGATGTCAGTGTCTTTGGCTGTTACTCATGTTCAAGTCAGATGTTGCTGCAGAAAAACTAAAACTACTCTATTTTAAAAAACACAACCTCCAAAGTCCAGTAAAAACTACTTTACAAAACAACGTGTTTCCCTCCAAACAGTATCGGGGCTTTACAAAAGCAATATCCACTGTCAGGGCCCGCCTCTGGTCAGGTGACTCTTATTTGGAGCTGGGGGGCAGGTAGTAGGGGTGGAACAGTCTCTCCTGAGCACAGATGATCAGAGCGGCGTGCGTGTGCATCAACAACCGCGGGAAGCGTGAGGTGAAGTAGACGACGAATCCGTCGGGCAGCTCGCCCAGTGTCTCCTGCACCTCCGGTGGCAGCTCGTGGTAGTGGTGTTTCTGCAGGAGCAGGAGGTCGGAGTGAACATTTGACACGGTGTCTGTTCATAAAACTTTAAAACATACTGTATGTGGTTCTTTTTGGGGTAAAGAGCTAAAAAAACATCAACCCTGAGGAGCCTTGGATACAGAGGTGGGGAGGAGACCCTGCCTCAGGTGGAGGAGCTTCTTGGGGAGTGTGAGATCAACAGGCAGATCATCTACGACTCAGTCTATCAGTCTGTTGTGGTGAAGAAAGAGCTGAGCTGAAGGTCAAAGCTCAGAACTCCCCCGTCCGCTGCACTTTGGCTCCAGTGTGGTTACAGTGTCTCCTATTCTACCAAACTAAACCAGAACATCTCCACCTAGTGGAGGACAGTGGTCTGACCTTATTCCTCATGGCTCTCAGCAGGTCTCGGACAGAGTTTCCTTTATACGTCCTGAAACGACGCAAATCTAAAAGGAAAAAAAAAAAAGTTTGTCAGAAACCAAACAAAATCGAAGACTCATCAAACATCAAACTGTGAAGGTCAATAATAATCACTACAATGAACTGGTGCCTGGTGTTGACATGCCTGTCTGCAGGGGCACAGAGATGTGCATCCTCCAGTTGGTTCTGACCACAGCTCTCCCTGCAGTTTCCAGTCTGACCACTATAGGACTGTCGGCCGGTTCCTTCTCGATCCGGTCGCTCACGTCCTGAGACAGAACAGAGTGAACGGAGATGAGAACTTGGAGACGCGTCCGACTTTCTGTTGGACTCGCCGTGAATATGAGACCAAGTTCACATCAGACCTGGAAAAACAGCAGCTGCTTCTCTGGACTCCAGAAGAAGGGATGCTTCAGCACGACGGCCGTGGAGGGACGAGACTCCGCCTCCGCTACGATCATCTGCTCGATCAGATCCCTGGCGATGAAGTCGTCTGTTTTGGCAGAAACGTCCTCCTTATTCTGGAGCTCCACTAAAAACTGAGGCCAAAGGGAAACTCGGACTCACCGTTCAATTCATCCTTAAAATGAGAGAGTGAATATTCTCCCAGCAGGATGTTGACCTGTCGCCTCAGTGCGTCACCGAAGGGGTGCTGCCCCCTACTGACTACGTAGTAAAACACGCACCCTGCTGAGAAGACATCAACAGCTGCAGTCTGTGGGAGGGAAGAAGAAGAAAGTGTCAGAGAAGTTCATTCTAGAAGTTCAAGATACTAAGAAACTCTTCCCACCGGTTTATTCCCCGGAGTTTCCCGCAGAACCTCTGGAGCGATCCAGCCTTCAGTTCCCGGTATTCCTGAACGCAGGGAGAAGCTGCACCGACCATCCGCAATTTTCTTGCAGAGTCCAAAGTCGGAGATGAGCGCTCGGACCTGACCCAGAGTGCTGGGCCCAGACAGGAGGATGTTCCTGGGCTTCAGGTCTCGGTGGACTAATGAGAGAAGAGGACGGACATGAAAGGTTCTGTGAGGAGGTTCAGGTGCAGGTGTGACTCAGGGGGGGGTGTGTCCACTCTCAGACCTATGTTGAGGGAGTGAAGATGTGAGAGGCCACACATGGTCTGTTCCAGGAGACTGATGGGACTCAGGCCCGGGAAGTTGGACGGATCCTCCACGTACTGCGGAGACACAGACACTGATGTCAGTCGTCCTGAACCGGACGATGGACCGACGCCGCTCCGGCCGACCGACACTGACCTGCTGCATGGTGGCCGTGCACAGTTCGATGGCGATGTACGTGAAGAGGCGATCTCGCTCCGTGCAGAAGTATCGGATGACGTTGGGGTGCGTGTCCGACTCTCGCAGGAGCTGCACTTCTCTCTCCGCCACCTCGAAACACTCGGGCAGGATTCTCTTCACGGCCACATGGCGTCCGTCGAATTTACCCCTGACGTCACAGACAGACAAACGTCCCCGTGGTGAGCGGGCGCAATACAAGGAGGACGGGACAAGGACGAGAAGACGAGTCCACTGGTACCTGAAGACAAAGGTTCCTGCCGTTCCATGTCCCAGCACGTCACCGGGAGTGAAGGAGATCTTCCCCACCTGCACCTCCTCGCCGTCTCCTTCTGTCAGAGCAGAGAAAAGTCTGTTGAGGATGAAAACCCAACATTGAATCTGTAACCGTGTCTTCTCCGAGGACTGACCTGCAGTAGGTTTGGGAGCAGCTCTGCCGTTCCTGAGAAGATCTGAGCTGCTGCTGCTGCTGCTGCTGGGCGTGGGGGGGCTGGTTGGAGGGTCCTCCCCTGCAGCCATGGAGTCTGGGGGGGTCAAAAGAAGGTGATCTGTGGTTTGGTGGTTTGATTCCTGGCCTGCTCCTTGGTTGTGTGTGAAGTGAGTGAGATGTTCCATGATGTTGACTGACAGATGTTGTCCTGACATTAGGACAATCAGTGACGGGAAGAACTACTGCACAGCACCACAGGTTGACCTTTGTTATATTTTAAATTCTGCCGCCCCGACACGTTGACCACCAGGGGGCACCAGGTTAGTCAGCTCGTGCATAAATATATATATAATGTCTGTAAAAGTGCTTATTGTTATCATCAAATATGAAAACCTGATAACGCACTTCCTTTACTTTTGTGGATAAACAGTTGCATGTCAATGTGATGCTCACTAGATGGCAGCATTGCAGCTCATTTTATCAATCACACACAAATATGACCAGGTCTACGTCGGCAAAATCAAAATCAGACTTCACGGGTTTAGACTAAATCATTTGTCTGATTTTTTTTCGGACTAAGAGTCCAAGAATTTCCAGCTCAAACTCAAAAGCCTGAACTTCCCATTGTTCACCACTAGTTGGTCTCCACTTATGATCAAACGGACTAGAAAACTCCCGCTCCACCATGTTGCTCACCACTGGAGAGGTTGGTGTCGGTGGAAGCCGCTGTGACCGTCTGGACATTGGTCTGCAGACTGGACTGCATTCGCTGGAGGTGCGTCTCAAAGACCTCCTCCAGCTGCTTCTGGGCTTTGAGATGTTGTTTGGAACGCTGGAGAAAAACACACACAGACAAAGATACAGATCAGAACCGGGTCAACGCCGTGGGACGACACTAAGTCTGATGGGACTGGCGTTGATTTTATCAGAATAATTTGAAACCAAATCCTTCTTCATCAGAACTCTGTGAAGTTCCATCAACGACCGAAAAAAACCTCAGGAAAAAAGAAAGCAGGACACAACCTATGTTTTTAGGCGTGTGCTGCCACCTTCTGTCCTGGAGGGTCTAGTGTTTTAGCCTTGACGACTCCATGGATTGGGGAAATCCTGGCATCGAAGGGAAAAGGCAGAAACATCTTGCTAGTATAGATGACTAGTTAACTAGTGGCCTCAGTTGGTGCCCAGGTCTGTTCCACCAGGTGTCACTGACCACAGGGTAGGTGCACATGAAGGCCAGCCATCCTCCAATCAGCAGAGTCAGGATGACCAGGGTCAGGGTGTCCTGCGTCATGTAGACGGGCAGCACAGGAGCCGGCGCTGGTGTGGGTCCTGGTACCCCCGTCTGATCTTCTCCTCCTCCTGCTGCTCCATCTTTTCTATCTCCTCCTCCTCCTCCTCCACCTCCTTGTCGTCTCCCTCTGTACACAGCGCCGTCACTGTGTCCTCCGGCGACGGTCTCGAACTGAAGACACAAACAAGGACGAGTCCATTTACAGAGGCGTAGTTCTATGTGAAGCACCGTTGGACGGAGGCTGTGGTCAGGGAGACGTTAAGTGTGGTGTTACATCAGTTCTTTCTTCTCCACCTGCTGCCGAGCGGCTGTAGCACAGACTGATGGCCTCATAAGAGAGAATCATTGGCCACTAACCCTCTGCTAATTTACTGACACCCCCTCACCCCCGCCCTCTCCGTCCTCCCCCCTCTCTCTCACTATGGGGCTGTGGGTGTGACTTACGTATCGGCGCTGCCTGTAGGCGGCGGGTGAGACGGTGGAGGCGGCGGAGCCCGCAGGCCAGCGGGGGATGACGGCCTCTCCAGAGTGTTGCAGGACCACGGGGTAGTCCCTCAGCATGGTGGTGTGGGCCACGGGTGGAGGCTCGTGGTGACCTGGGACACAGTTGGACACGCAGAGAGCCGTCTGTGGTCAGTGGACATTCCATAGATCGATAACTTTTCCTCATCAGATCTTTGTGGTTTGTGGTAAATGGACAAAAATCAAACCAATCCCAGGTCTTTTTTTTTATTTGGTGTTTTTCTTTTTCTGGAATTCTTTCCCATCTTTCCCACCTATGAGCAGCCAGTGGTTCTTCCGACTGTTGGTGCTTCCTGGTGGATAGCGAACGTCGGTGGACGGAATGATCTCACACTCCCCTCGCTCCCTGACCGTCACTCCCGCCGTCACGGGACCCTCGATCCGAGCCAGGGTCAGACCTCGAGGCTGAGGTCAGAAGAGCAGCCGTCACTGGTTCTGGTCAGAACCGGTCGTGGTTTTCTGGCTCAGCCAGTAAATAATGATGAGAATTGATGAGAAAAAAAGCCTTAAACTCACAACCAAGGAGACGCCGTGGTGGACGAAGGAGGTGGAGGCGTAGAGATGAGAGTCCAACTTCCCGACGTAGAGTGTGGGTCTGTAGAGGACAAAGAAAAGACGGAGTTTTTTAATTGATGATCAATATATTGGTTCAGATGAAGCAGAGACATGGGACGATCATCTTACACCAGCTGGGCCTGAGCGCTGGCCTGCTCCTTCACAAACTGGTAGCTCCACTTCAGCGTGGACTGCGTGTCCGCCCGGTCGCCAGCGGAGGAGAAGGTGAGGAAGCGCAGCGTTTCTATGGCGAGTGACATGTGGGGGGCGTGTCTGAGCGAGTCACCAGAGTACAGGTAGACCCCCACCACCGGGGAGCCGTAGTTCTGACTCCACAGGACGTCACCTGAGGGACAAGAGCAGCAGCAGCAGCTTTTTCATCTGGTGTCTAAGGAGCGAGGAACTTACGTCCTAACGTGACCACGCCCACCTGTCTCTCTGTCCACTGTCACCACCAGACCGTCGCCACTGGACACCAGATGAGCCATTTCTGAGGAGACAGACGGGTTGGTGCAGGTTAGTTGTGGCTGCTGCCCTGGTTCTGACCGTCGTGATGAATAAGACAATGAGAGGTTCTACAGAACCGTACCTACATCACCATCAAGCACCAGAACCACCTCGGGTTCAGGGAACACATGACCCAACAATTTTAATACAAAGACAAAATGACAAGAAAACGAGAAAAAGCAAAACTAGAAACTTTGGGGATTTTGCTTGGAAAGAACCAAAGAAAACTGGTATGAACTGGTTACTGTTATTAAAAACACACAAATTGAATCAAATAATTACAAAGATAAAGGAGAAGAATAGAGTAGGGTTAGGGTCACTGATATGATGTGACCAGACAAAGAGAAAGAGACTGGCATCTTTACATCCCTACATGTGTCTGTAGCGCCCCCTGTAGCCAATGGAAGGAGACTTACGTGATCTTTGAATTTCAATGTTAGGGAGAAAAAACTTTTTATCATCTTGAGTAGATTTCTATCCATGTTTACACCGTTTCAGTGTGTGATGATGCCTTGTCCTTACTGTAGTCCAGCTTCTCGTCGTAAGGTGGAGCAGAGTAATCGTTGTACGTAGCGTTCCAGCGCAGCTCCTGAGTCTTGGTGTCAAAAATGGTGACGGCATATTCTGAAAAACCAAACCAAACCACCACCCACCCAGGGTCACTTTAGTGTGTGTGTGTGTGTGTGTGTGTGAGTGAAGCCAGGGGACGTCCTGTACCTGTGCGTCCTATATACAGCAGAGGAGTGTTTGGACAGATGGACTCAGAGGCAGACGTGGTCAAACTAGTTTGTTTCTCCCCAGTCTCAGGATCCACAACGAACCACACGTCCTGCTTCTTACCTGCAAACCAGTGGTTGCTCTGTCAAATATTTGGACGTCTGTCACCTTTGGAGAGTCACACACACTCACACACACTCACACACACTCACACACACTCACACACACTCACCTGTGTAGAGGATGCCATCGGAGCTCCTGCAGGGGGCAGACTGAACCAGCTCTGGTATGGTGAAAGGCAGTTTCTGGTGAGAGACGCAAACATCTGAGTCAACAGGAGGTCAAACAAAGAAAGTGGAGATGGAGAAGGAGAAGGAGAAGGTGCAGCTCCTGACCATCAGGCCTTCCTTGTGTTTCCCACCCAGAACATACAGACTGCCATCGTTTGGGTCGGGGAGAAAACCTGGCCTGGAAAGACAAGGCTGGAGTCAGTGGACAATGGAGGAGACATCGTCAGTCAGACCCACGTCCTTACACGGCCACACCATTGTTAGTACAGACCTTCTCAGCTTCTCAGTTCATTTTCTCATCATTAACTACTAGAACCTGACCTTCATACTCAGAGTAAACCTGAACACCACCACTGACGTCCACTCCTAAACTTGCTTAAACACTGGGTGAGTGAGTGCTTTGGGTGGAGGTGTGACTCACTCTGTGGGGTAGACGGGGACTTGGATGATGGGGTCTGAAAGAAAGTCACACAGCAACACAGATCAAGGTGAATGAGAGCAAAGACTCCTGGGAAGTTTCTGACGTCTGCTCCAGGTCCTGACCTTCTCTCAACGTCCACTTGATCTCACCCGACTGTTTGGAGACGGCGTGCAGACTGCCGTCCAGCGTGGAGACAAACAGGAGCGACTCAGGGAGGGTGAAGGACCTGACGCCTCCGACCTGAGGACAGGGAGACGAGGACGGGAATATGGACAGAGAGGGAGTGAGGGAGAGAGGGGGGAGAGAGCGGGGAGTCAGTCTCTAAGGCTCTAAGACTCCACTTCAGCTGTTTGTTTGGATTTCTGGGTGTGTGTGTGTGTGTGTGTGTGTGTGTGTGTGTGTGTGTGTGTGTGTGTGTGTGTGTGTGTGTGTGTGTGTGTGTCAGCTGAAGCTTCTTCTCCTCCTGTAACCGTTGTGTCCCTCTGTTAGCAGGATATCCTTATTGCCCCCCCCCGAACCACATCCGACACTGAGCCTCCCCAAGTGTGTGTGTGTGTGTGTGTGTGTGTGTGTGTGTGTGTGTGTGTGAGTGAACCACTCCCATGTTTACCCACTGGGGGGTGGCAACTGGCAGAACTGCCATCTGTGGTTGTAGCAGCAGAGTAAACACAGGTACCTGGGTTTTCCTGCCCTGTTTCTGCCCCATATAATAATAATATGTACGAAACATATAAATATATGCTTTTATAAAATACATGTAATATCTATATATATATCTATATAAATATATGTCTAAATATATAATGTTCTTCAGTTAGCACTGATGTAAAGGATGAGATAAGGTAACAACAATGAACCTTAAAAAAGTGTCTTTGTTCTTTGGACATGTCCCTGTCTCTGATTTTGTCACTTTCCTCCAAACATTTGATTTTCCAACAACATCATTGACCAATGTTGACGTCTGACGACAGAGAACTCACAAATCCAGATATTGATCTTCATTATCAGAGGAAAAATTAATATTGATCCTATTGATATCAATAACATATGATTATATTATTATTATTATTATTATTATCCCTCAGAAAAAAACGCTTCTCTTTTTATTCTCTATATTTTTCTGATGTTATAATATTTCTATATTTTTTTAATAATAACTTTAATATTTCAGTGACGTCTGACAGTTCGACAGGCCGAGATAAGTGGCCAGAGTTTAGAACCACGACCCGGGACATTGTGGTGTAGCTGATCACATGATGTGATGTCGTCATTTCATGACATTATTCCAGTGTTGACGTGTGAGTGTGAAACCGCTGCGATAGAATCGGTGTCTGAACCCGAACCGTTCACTCGGCCGGTGGAAAGTTCTGGAGCGATACCGAGGTCTCGTCCATGGCAGCGTCACTTCACGAGTCCACGACAACTGCAGCAACAGCACCACCCTCAGGCCGAGAAGGGGATTTAAAAAGGTAAACAATACAGAAGAGACCGAGTCCGGAAACTTTTCCTCCCAAACAGCGGCTTTTTTACTTCATTTCTCGGCTGAACGTGCGCGACCGCCCGGTTGGACAGTCGACCGGCCCAGTCCGGGGACAGTGACTCCCTCCGCCCCCGGACACTGAGCTTGAAAAACAGTCAAAAGTCTCACCATATCATGGCAACTTCGCTCCTTCCTGAAATAGACACAGGAGCTCACAGCGGGAAGCCATTTGTGGCGTAAGTTCCGCGAAAGACGGAGCGGAGGTTTACCTGACACAGACGTTCTTCCCAGGACAACAGCACCAGAGCCAGCAGAGCGCGGCCCAACACCCCCAGCAGTCCCCGAACCCTCCGTGTCATGGCTGCCAATAAAGCCGAACTGACGCGACTTCGATCAAAACTCCGGTCCGAGCCTCTGCCCACGTCCGGCCCGGACATCCATGGATCGCGGTCCGTCAGCCTCGGCTCCGCCTGCTGCGCCGCTTTAAATCCATAATAACAGCAGCGCCGTCGGTCGCGGCTCCGGGTTTCCGTGTTGGGACGGAATCAGTGACGTCACAGCCGAACTGTCAAACACGCAGAGTGGGCGGGTCCCACGGGCACTGATCGGAGCGGCAGGCTCCTCAGCCAATAGAATCAAAGGCTTGGGGCCGAGGGGGGCGGGGCGGTGGAATTGACTGGAACACGTGGACAGAGACAGCAGGACAGTGGACACATCACGAGCTCCGTCTGTGGAAAGTGGTGGAGACCTTTGTTATGGCCTTTGTCTATGTGTCATGAACAGTTCTGACTGAACCAACAACAACAACAACAACAACAACAGAAGAAGAAGAAGAAGAACCTTTTCATCAATGACAAATAATAATAATAATAATAATAATAATAATAATGATAATAATGGCGGCCCAGAGCTGCTGCACTGACACATTCGAACTACTCTATTATGTATTTATTACATTTATAAATATATCATTTCTATTTTTCAATGGAAAAAACTGAGGAAATGACACAAGAAAAACAAATGTTTAAAAAACATGTATTTTTCTCACACAGCGCTGACAGTTGGACTCCGCCTCCACCCGAATACATCATCATTATTCATTAAATAGGATACATATGTTCAAAGTGCCGCTTCATGGGTGAAGGTCCAGGTCCAGGCAGTCTGTGATCTTCAGATATGTAACGACGGCAAAAGAGAAATAAAAATAAAATAACACTGGCAGGCACTTCTGTCACTTGAGGTCACTGCAGGAACTTTAAATAAAAACTAACAGCATCATAGACTGGTCTTTGCTGTGGGCTCCACACACGGTGCAGCGCCCCCAACCTTTGGCTCCGTCACGGCACCTAATGCAGAACGCCGTCTGGTTTGGGGTAACCAAACAGCTCAAAGTCCGGTTGATAAAGCTGGTACAGTTCTCTCCTCATTGTCAGAGGAATCTGGGAGAACCAGTCTCTGGTCCAACTGGACGCCGTTCGGTTCCGGGCTCCTGACGGAAAATGGAGGAGATGGTCCACCTCCAGGAGCTTCAGCAGGTGATCAGCATCGCTTTCTAGGGTTTCTAGTCTTCCAACAAAGTCATACTTGACTTGGCATGGATGGCACAGACGGTAGATCTGAAACACAAAGAAGGAAAACTGCTAGAGGAGCCAGACTGAGATGGAGGGACAGAAGAATGATCCTAGAGATGGGACTACCAGGTAGGAGACAAAGAGTCTTCAGGTCTAAACATTCGTCTCTGAGGTTCTCAGGCCAGGAGTTTGAGTCTCCTGCTCTAAACTGTTTAGTTCTAACCCTGTTTATCCATTTTACTCCAAAACATCTCAAACATTTCGTTCCAACCTGTCGTCCCACCAGTCCTTAGAAACTCAATCTTTAAATACCTGTCTCCAGTGTTCATTGAAGATATTGTCCTTCTCCGTCTCAGGATCCAGCAGGTAGCTGACAAACTGCTGAAACGTGGGTTTGATTCCAGCAGCAAACGCCTGAGCTGCCTTTTCAGGCAAACTCTCTGAGATGTTTCCATAGCGACGCAACATGACGGAACCAAACTGCCTGTAGAAGTCCTCGTTGGGCCTTCAACACACACAGAGCAGCAGGTTTCATTGGACCAACAGCTCAGTCACTCAGGTGTTGAGCACACACTCACACACACACACACACTCACACTCTCACACACACACACTCACACACACTCACACTCTCACACACACACACACACTCTCACACACACACACACACTCTCACACACACACATTCTCACTCTCACACACACACTCACACACACACACACACACACACACACACACATTCTCACTCTCACACACACACACACACACACTCACACACACTCTCTCTCTCTCACACACTCACACACACACACATTCTCACTCTCACACACACACACTCACACACACTCACACACACACACACCTTCCAAACTTGTTTCTGAAGGCAGAGATGAGACGCACAAAGGGATCTCGGACAAACAGGAACTTGGTGTAGTGTTGGAGCTTGAGCGCCATCAGGTGGCGGGAAAGGGGACCGTAGTGCCGCCAAAACCTGGTGGAAAAGATCGATGAAAGTTTTTTAAACGTCTTCCCAAGATGCAGCTCCGGTACAATGGAGCAAAATGAAAGACCAGCAGAGACACAGTGACAGAAAGGGCGGTCTGTGCTGCAGCTCCAAGCCCCGCCTGGTGGTTCCACTCTTGTCCTCCATGTGTCAACTCAGTAAAACTCTCCGTGGACTCACAGACAAACACAGGTTCAGTCTGACTCTGGTTCTCACTCTTCAACTATGGTTGAATCCAAACTGCCAGCTCCAAAACAAGACATTTGTTCCGTTGCTCTCCACAGTTCTAAATCAGGGAGGAAGTTAAATGTTAACTAGGATGTTAGATATTAACTTTTTACTCGTATCCCAATATGATCCAAACACTTTCTGATATAAACTGGTGGGTAAAGAAAAGTAGTGTTTCTGTCCCACCAACTTAAACATTATTGAGAGGACTGGTAACATTTACAGTATACTGTACTCTGCATGAGTAGATTTTGCATGCTGCCCTCTAGTGGCTTTCACTTTTACATGCAGCCCCATTTCCCCCCAAACTATTTTTAGAGAACAAGCATCTTGTGAAACCCAAGGAATTCCCGTACATGGTTTTGATTATCAGATTGTTACAGATAGACTGTTGGAAAAGGCCTTCAGCTCTACTGCCTGCTAGTGGCCAAACTACTGAATATTAGTTAAATGATGTGATGGTTTATTTTTAAAGTTTTTTTGAGGGTGAGGTTGAGGGTGAGGGTGGGGGGATGCACTGCTGACAGACCTCAGACATTTACTACCTGATGAAACTGAGCAACTTTTCTCCCCCAGAGTCAAACGTCCACTCACTGAAGTCAGATTCTAAAACAAAACAACAAATGAAAAAGGCTCCTGTGTCAAGAGTCGTACTTGGCGAAGGTGAGGTACAGCGTGGCGTTGTGGACCAGGTCTGGAGGTATGGCCTCTGGGTCAGTGTAGGGTTTTCCTGAGGAGGGTGAAGTCAAAGCCTGAGACAAGACGACCATCACTCTCTTCCAGTTGGTGCACGCCACCTGCAGCCAGAAGAACACAGCTCAGACATGTAGGGAGGAGCAGCCACCCGACAAGTCACTCGACGGCTGACTCTACCTTAGGAACGTAGCAGTAGATGATCTGGTTGGTGTCGTCCACGATCAGGTGATCCAGCTCCCGGTTAGGGATCTGCTCAAACGACCTGGTGCTACCAGGAAAGTGGAGATCTGAACAAACATCCTTAATCCTGCGCTTCCTCTCCTCCTGCTCCGTGTCCAGAGGAAGAGAATGGATCCTTCTCTGCTCTTCTCCTGCTGTCGTCACCTCCCTCCGCTCCGCTCTGGCCTCCTCTTCCACCCATGTTTGTTTAGCTGCTGCTCCTCTGATCTTCTCTGACGCTTGTTTTGTGCTGAAAATCGTAGAAGAAACAGGAAGTGGGGACCTGCTCTGGAGTCCAGGGGTGGATGGAGATGAGGTTGTCGTCGTTGGGCAGGACGGAGTCTGGATGGAGCAGCGTTTGGGCTCCTGCAGGGGGTAGAGGCTGAAGCCGCCGACGTCGTCCCAGTAGACGATGATGAGCAGGATCATGAACAAGGAGCCCAGGAGGAAGGCCACTCTGACGCCGCGCCACACACCCATGACTGGAAGGGACCCGGTGATTGGAGAAGAGAAGAGGAAGAGGTTATCTCAGGTCCATGGTGGGTGTTGATCACGGAAGGAAGCACATCCTGCTTCTTGGCTGCAACTGTAAGAAACAGGAAGTGAAGAAATAATCACTGTTTCTCCTCCGCCGCCAGAATAAAACACAAAGGAACTGGTGCAGAAGCAGAAGCAGTGAGAGGTGAGATTGAGTCGACGCAGAGATTTTTATGATTAAACATTAATCATTTATCCAACGTCAGGGCCTGGGTTTTATGGGGACAGAACCAGAACAACTCTCATAATAACAACCTTAAGGAAGTGAAACACTCACAGTCATGAACCACTGGTATCAACAATAGCAACGACCCAAACAAGACAAAGAACTTATTTTTCAGTCCCAGGTCAGTTCAAATTTACATCTTGTTAAAAAAAACCTTACACGTCTGTTTTTCTTTTTCACTCTAAACTCCTTTGTTTGACTTTCTTCTGCCCCGGGTCGTGGGACCTTCTGACCCGGTCAGGGCGCTCAGCTGCCACAGACATGTGAAAAGTGAGGGGGTTGAAGAGGCTTTGGTCCACAGTCTGCTGCTGCCTGTGGACACTCTTTTATTGGACTGTGAAAACTTCCTCAGTCTGGAAGAACAGTGGAAAAAGTGAGTGTTTCTGTCAGAAAAACAACAAGTTCTCAGACACGTACGGTGGAGCAGTGGTGGAGCAGTGGTGGAGCAGTGAGCCCAACAAAGCCCTGCACATCACATTATTTCAGCAGAGAAAATGATTGGTTTCCCGGCGGCCTGTCTTTCCACACAAGGTTTTTTTTTAATCCAACTCCACGTCGACCGGAGAAAACTATTCTGAGACGTCAACATCGTCTTTAAAGGGACAGTGCAGGTGTTATTATGGGATGGACAGCAGACTGTTAGACGTAAATCACCAGTGTGACAACCTGGGCCCAGTGTAGCGGGGTGTACAGCTCCACAGGACAGAGGAGCTCCAGAAGATCCTCGAGATGACTGTAGATACTACGACTGGAGAAACAGCACCCCCCGCGGTGAAGAGCGAATTTTCGGTCTGAAATAAGAACCTCGCGCTGTGGCCACAATGAAAAAGTCAACTATCCCTTTAACCCTTCCGTGTTACCGAATACACGCGCACGAGGTGAGAGTCCCATATATTTCTGTACGAACGTTAACGATTCACGTCTGTTGAACTGGAAAAGTACTGAGAAATTCACGAATCCACTTCATCTGCGTTAACGTTCTTCTCCTTCGAGGCAGCGGAGGACCGACTCCTCATCACCTCCTCCTCCACATTCACTTCTACAGTAGAAGCTGACAATGAGCCCATTGACCGTCCGCTCTCTGTCTCCTCACTCCCTCCAGAACAGAACATTCGATGGAGCATCAGTGATCCGATCCCGACTCTCTCCCTTTCATTCAGCCACTGAACGAATCAAACATCGAACCTTCAGCCCAACATTCCGGGTCGGAGACAGTTTTCTCAGGTTCTTACCCGGGTTCGGTGCTCGGTCTCCGGCTCCGCTCAGTTCGTACGGCGGGGATGGTGAGGATGATGAGCCGGGTGGACACAGCGGCGCGGCACCGCAGCGCTCTCTGCTCTCGACAAAGACGAACCACGTCTCGCGAGATTTCAAATGGCTATTTTAAAAAAGTGTCTTCGAGCCGAGAAATGGAAGTTTCCCCGATAACAAAGACGACCTTGTTGTTTCTGCACCATTTAAACGTCATTTCTGACAGGAATAAATATGAAAATAAATACGAAAACTCACTTCTTTGACCATTTTGGGAGATGCTAACAAGGCTAACGTCATGACGAGGGGACCCTCGTCTGTGGCCACTGTCTCTGTCTCTCTCTGTCTCTCAACCCCCTCTAGTCCATCTGTCATTTAACTGTGTGGGAGAGGGACATCCCCCCCACACACACAGTCTGTGTATGTGTATATATATAAGTATATATATATGAGTGTAGGTATATATATATATATATACTGTATGTATGTGTGTGTGTGTATACATACGTCGTTTTCATCGTGATGAAAGATAAATTCATGTTATAGTATATCATTTAAATAATACAATATTTGAATTGTAAATACGTTTATGGAGAATATTGTGAAAATGAGCTCATTTATATGGGATATAATAGTTGTTTCAGATATATTCGATGTTCTTACATCATAATCATTTTTCTGTGAGTTCAGTTTTTGTTTGTGCCAGTAGGGGGCACTATGCCGCAGTGAAGTGAAGGATTCTGCATTTTTATTAAAGCTGCAGTCTCAGCAGTAGGAGGCACTAATCTTCACACAGTGGACCTTCAGGTAGAGTCAACACTGCACACTCTGAGGTCAGTGGACCCGTTAGCTTAGTAAACAAGGGACGGAGCTAAATCAACTTGGACGTGCAGGTCGTTGGCTCAGCTTTGACTAATGAGCCTGAAGACGTGAACGGCGTGTGAACATCGATATCCCACAGCTCCATTAGAGATCGGACTAATGAGTGGTCACTGTCACAGACCACGCCCCCCACAGTGGACCTTCACCAACTCAGTGAAGCCACAACCTCAGTCTGACCCAAATATTTTATGACCACTAAACATACAGTGGGTCCAGGCTCTGATGTTCTGAGCTGAGATGAAAGACGCGAGTGTTTGGAGATGGAACCTGTAGTACGGGGGTGGAGGGGGTCAAACGACGGCTCTGAACTCACTTCAAATCCCTGAACCATCTGACCACGAGGAGCCAAACCCCGGGTGGGGGGCCAGGACCTAGGGTGGGGGCCCTCAGCTGGAATGAATGTGTTGAAGCCACAGATCAAACAGACACAGACAGGAAGTACTGAGCTTGGAATTTTATTTAAAGGTGTTCCCACCACACCACCCCTCCCTGTGTGAAAGCCTATTCTGAATGGAGGAGGATAGAGGGCGCTGTGGCGCCACATCCCTACAATCTGTTTCATCACAACACCATCGCTGCCACCTCCTGGTCCGGTGGTCTGGTCCGCCCTGTAGCCACAGCACACCAGCATGGTGAGGCTGATTCAGTAAGAAGTTAGAGAAGGTAGAAAG
Source organism: Paraplagusia blochii (assembly GCA_016785265.1). NCBI lineage: Eukaryota > Metazoa > Chordata > Actinopteri > Pleuronectiformes > Cynoglossidae > Paraplagusia > Paraplagusia blochii. Next base: position 43,462 of record JAFBJS010008048.1, on the reverse strand, counting down.
GTCCGACACAGTGAGTCCAATTACTAAATATATATATATATTAAAAAAAAAAAAAAAAAAGAAGAAGAAAGAAATGTGTTTAACTGTGTGTGTGCTGGTGTGATGTTCCACAGGGAGAACCTGGACAGATGATGGTGAAGGTCAAACAGGAAATATTTAATATAAAATATCCGCTCTCCGTCCGTCCGTCGTTACGATGTGGCTAATATGTAACCAGAGGTCGACCCACAAGATTCACAGCGTGGTCCTTGTCCTTCTCCAATCAATGACACAATTAGGATCTCCTCCTTTCACACAAAAAATGGAACAACTGTAAAGACAAGAAGAAGGATGGTCAAAAATCTTATCAACTTTTCCATTGATGCTGAAAACATGATAAAAAAAAAAAAGTCCTGGTTTTCGCCTAAATATAGCCTTGGTTGTATCGTGGAGTGGAAACCACTAGATGGCAGCAATGAACCACAGAATTTTATCTGTGGTTTTAATGAGAGGATCGTGTGTTTTCTGGATACAAATACAAAGCAATAATCATCATAAAACAGATAAACATTGGTGCAACTCCAAACTTCATTAATCACCAGGTCACCAATGCACCAGCGACTGATATCACAATCAGGAATCAAGTATTGGGACAATATCGGGACATGTCATGAACTGTTGACGTCCTTGTCTGGTACCTGCGTTGGGACTACAGATCTCCGAGGGGAATGATTTCTTCGTTGATAAAAAACTCAATAGTTTCTTCTTCCCAGTCGTCCACATTGCTGTCCAGCTCATCGGTGTCCACGCCTGAAACACAAGACATTGGTTAAAATTATAATTAATAATAGACAGAGGAAGTGAAGGGTCAAGAAAACCAACAGCAGCAGCAGCAGCAGCAGCACGAACCTCCTCTGAGCTCGAGGCGAACATCCTTCTGTTCCAGGTACTTCTCCAGCGCTGACTCCCTGTAGCGACGATAGTCGTCCATCATGGCTCTGCGCTTGTCCACCAGTTCCTGGGAATAGCAAGAAAAACAAGAGAAAATGATTCATAGAAAATAGAACATGGGGAAACGTGTGGACATTCACTATAGTTACAGCTTGGACTGGTTTCTTCATAATCTACTTTTTAGAACATTCTGTTCAAACCTTTGAAGCCTTGGACTGACTCAGACGATCCTTCTGCTCAAAGATCTTGGAGTACTTCTTCAGATCCTTCTTGATATTCTGTCGTGGACAGAAGAAATAAACAAATTAAAAAAAAAAGTCTTTACGCGACTAAAACCAAAGGTAAAGAAAAATCTCATTTTGAAACGAGCGGTCGACACCTTGATCTGTTCTGCACTGAGCAGAGAAGGAGGTCTGGGTCTCCACAGCAGCTGACAGAACCGGTCCTTGTTGTTCTTCTGCAGGAGACGACCCTGGAACGTCCACAGCCAGTAGGCGTTGTCCACCTTGGGAAATAGTTAAAAAAAATAAATAGATAAATAAATAAAAGCAGAGTCCAAAACTTTAATCAGCCTGAAAACAACACCACCTACCTTATGACTCCACCAGGAGACGGAGGTGACCACGTAACGTCCGGTCGGGTCCCACTCCACGTCCGAGGCCATGTAGTGCTCGGCTATATTCATCAAGGTGCAGTCTGACGTGTCCACGAAGGCCAGCGCTCCATTCAAGCTGCAGATAGATGAGACAGTTGGACAGATGGGACGGATGAATAAACTAGAACCGAACCACAGACTGGAGCCAGAGTGAAGACAAATCAGGAGCTGAGCTGAGCTGAGTTCTCGTACGAGGTGTCAGAAACTGAAGAATGTCATCAGTGGCGTTTTGAGTTCACTTCCTGTTCACACAGTGAGGACGATGATTCACTGACCTTCTGAGTCCAGCCAGCACCAGGAACTGTCCCTGTGGGCTCCAGAAGATGCTGTTGGCCTGCTGCTTGTCAAACATCTCTGCAGGAGACAAACAAGGTTGACGCTGGGACAATCAGTGAAGGCCCCCCCACCCACAGGGCGCATGGACGTCTCCATTGACTCACTCTGAAGCTCGATCTTTCCGTTGTTCTTGACGTAGTAGAAGGAAGCGCTGATTCTGGGAGACTCTCCGTGGAGGACGGCGAACTTGCTGCCGTTTGGTTCCCAGGCAAAAGCGATGATGCTTTCTGAAGAATACAACCGCTTTTCTTTAGAACCTTTGACCTTCTGGGCTGTGTGAATGAGCTGGTCTCTCCATACCTTTCATCTCCACCACATCCACAGGAACCTGCTTTTCTCTCATTCGGAAGATCTCAAAGTTGGTGACCACGCCCTAAAAACACATGAAGATACATGAGGTCATAAAATGTCCTTTCCTCAGCACCAACAGTGGGGTGGGTGGGTGGAGTGGAGGGGTGTAGGTCTCACCTGTGTTCCTTTAGGAGTCCTGTCCACCTTCACACACAGGTAATCTCCGTTCCTCTGCCAGTGAAGCTTGCACTCCACCACGTTGAAAAGGTTACGGACTCGGATTTCTTGGCGTGAAGGCAGCTGCATCAGAGTCACCCTGGCCGGGATGTCTTTGTCCTCAGGTACCCAGAATGCAATGATGTTGTCACCGGGGGACCATGAGAAGTCACTGTGGAGCCAAGAGGACATCAGAAGAACTGCATCTGATGGTTGGAAAGTCATGATGAACAGACAACCACTGACCTGATGCCACTGATCTTCAGACTCTTCTTGTCCAGTAGACCCATGGACTGAAGGCAGGGAGACATGGAGTCAGAGACGGATTTCAGAACCACATCAACTAAGCACTGACATCTACACATAAACCCCAGTCCCACCTGATATTAGGAGAGTTACGTTCTATCTGTAAGGATTTATGCCCCCCCCCCCACAATGAGAACCAATAACTGTTGACAGGGTTTGGTCCTAAAAACAGTTCTGAGCCTAAACGTCTGTTTGGATTCTGGAACCAGCTGCACAGATAAATCCATAACTAAATATAGTCGGACATACATCCCTATTCCAGTCGATATTGGAAATGACACACAAGTATATAGAAACGTACAGGAGTTTCATAGATGCTCAGCGTGTCTGTGGTCATCCTGGCAAAGAACTTGCCATCGTGGCTCCACCTGAACACAGACAATGTTAGAGTACAAACACCAGGGGGCCCCGGTCAGTCTAAGTGTAAGAACTTTGGAGGAACTGACTTGAAGATGGGCCAGTGAGCAGAGCTCTCACAGTGGAAGCCTCTCTTCTTCTGACCGGTCAGAATGTCCCAGATGATGATGGCCTGAGGATCCTCCTTCTTGTCGATCAGTGGACTGAAGGTCACCACGTACCTAACAAACAACACGATAACGAGACATGAGACACGAACAGTGTTCGGCTCCGAGGACAGAACGGAGTTCGCTCTCTTTTACCTCTCGCACGGTGAGAAGTCGATGTGCGTCACGCCCAGATGGCTGAACCTCTGGATCTGTTTGAACTTCTCACCGCCCCACAATGCAATGCCACGCTGATGGAACGTGGCCAAGTAGGTGCCTTTGGGGGACCAGCGCACGTACGTCTCTGTCCAACGCTGCCAGGAGACAATTAGTTTGGAGAGTTAATATCTGGAAGAAACTATTTGAAGCCGGACGTGCGTTAGTGTTCACTCACCGCTCTCTCTTCAGCGATGATTGGTTCTTTAGAATCATTTGAGAAGATGGCCGTCCTCTCCCCTGCCTCGTAGATCACGCTGTACTGGTCCCGACAGTCTGGGTCCTCGATCCAGTGACGCATGTTTCCCTGGACAAAAAAAAGAAACAAGATTATTGGTTACAGAGACACGATCTTCTCCAGAAGATTTACAGCAAATATTGAAAACAAGCACAAGTCCCTAAAATAACTGCAGGGGGCGCTCCTGCTTATTTTTGATCACTAATTTAGGCTTAAACCTTGTTCAAAGAACTCCTGTCTTCTCTAGCTTCTTTTTCTCCAAACCTTCCTGTCTGTGTTGTCCCTCTAATGTCCCTCATTCCTGTCCATCCTTGTCTCTCCTAAAGACAATCTCAGCAGCATCTTTTCTCCAGCGGTTCCAGCCTGACTCCATGGAGTGGAGTCTATTCTTCTCCACAGTCTCCACCTCAGTTCCTTAACTCCACTGTTCCACTGTATTCATTCTACGACTGACCTTCTCTCCTCTGTGTTGTATTGAATGTAGAAGAAAAACTCACAAAGTCCTTGAACGGCTGCTTCTCTGGAGTCTCCCATTCATCACTGATGTTCATGTACCTCAGGAAGGAAGAGCAGATGTTGATCATTTGTTCATGTCTGTGTCTCTGCTTTGTGAAGTCATCTTGACTGAGACTCACTTGTCAAAGTCAGTGAACAGGTTGACTCTGAAGGTGTGCTGTTTGTCCAGTTTGTAACCATCTGCACTCTTCACTGCATCCAGGGCCTGGGACGGACAGGCGTACTCCAGGAAGATGTACCTGAAGATAAAGGTTTCTGTCAAAGTCTAACAGGAAACTTTGAGATGTTTCCACACAGACAGAGGGAGAAGGAGAGGACAGGAGCGTACCCTTTAGTCAAGCCGTCAGCCTCAGGGTAGAACTCTGTGGTGATTTTCCCAAACTTGGAGAAAATCTTGTTGATGACGTTCTTGAGTTTCTCCAGACGTTCTGGGCCAACCTGAGGTACGTTGTCCACGACCACCACCGAGTCGATGCCATCGGCCTCCTGAGGCTTCTCCCTCAAGACATCGTCGAGGAGTTCTGCAGGTGAAGACCAAAGGCAACGATAAGTACTGGAACATCTGATCTGATCATCTGATCTGATCATCTGGACTGTACTTGTCAAACAGATACAAACTTTGTATTTTTCAGGTTCCTTAGTTGAACCTTTTCCAACTGATGACACTACATCATGGCTCAGGCCAAAATAAACCCAGTGGATAGAGATTATTTATTATTAGGTTTGTGTCCAACCCTGTAGTTGGTTAAACATCTCCTCTACTGAAGGACATCCACCTCTGAATTCACCTTTTGACTGACATTATTGGCCAAAATCAAACAACAACGATTTGACAGAAGAAAAGCAGTGAAACAGTTTACTCTCCATCTTATCAGTCCAGACCGCCTCCACCCAGGCTTTCTCCACCCAAAGCCCCGGTGGTGATGACACCACAGACAACACCGTGGAAGCAGATCACGGTTGGATCATTGAAAGACTCCATTATGACAGACAGAAGAGGCCACAGTAGAAGGACTGGACTCACAGGTCTTTCGCTGACATTTGTCTCCTAGTTTGTTCTACATTAACGGATCACAGTTGACACTAATTGGGTTTTTCCCACCGGCAGCGACCGGGTGTAGAGAAAGCCCTGTACCGGCAGCAGCGCCTCAGCGCCAGATAACAGTTAGCGCCGTGGTTAGCAGTAGGCCATAAAGCCGGCGGATTTCTTTCTGCCGCTCACCCTCGTCATCGACGTCGTCTACGAAGTCCTCCGGGTCGCTGAAGGACGGCTCCTCCTCTTCATACTCGGGATCGTCCACCATATCCACCGTTTCTTGCATTTATCAACGTTCCGTGCTGGGTAGGTCACCACGAAGGAGCAAAAACCCTCAAAGGAAGAGGCTAAAGGCGGACAACCGGTGTGGCACCATGTGCGGCGACGTGAAAATGGACGAAACGCCGGAAGCTCAAAACCGGAAGCTGCTCGAACGAGAACGTAATGCGTGAAAAAAGTAGAGTTGTAAACTACATGGATGGACAGCCAATAGGTCGAGCTTTTATAACTTTTATATATAAGTCGACGTCTTCTTATCCCGCCTTTTCTGCTGCGTCTGTTTCTGACGTATTACGGAAGCGCGAAGCCGCTGATTCTCCGCAGAGCAGAAAATACTATGTTTAGGCAAAAGATAAAAATGTATGAACTAATACTGAATATTTTCACATCAAGGACAAGACTGTGACTGGTAAGGACTCGGTGCTTTACGACGCGTTTACGTCACTCGATAATACGTAAACTCAAGAGACCGAAACACGACTTAAGCCCTGAATTCATGGAACAGAGTCACAACTTCACCTGTAATAATGTTTGTTACAATGTTGTAAACAGCTAAAGAAGAAAACCCGAATAGGTTTTATTGAAAAGTTAATTTCTTTAAATTGCTTTGTTTAAACGATTGTGTGCAGCATCCAGTAGACCTGGTTCTTGATTTCTAGAATTTTACAACAACTGTAGTAAAAAAAAAAAAGTATTCCTGGTTTTGACTCATTGTTGTTACCAGGTGGAGTCAGTACCATGGACAGGGAGTGTTTGCTGTTGCTGCCCCAAGTCTGTGAGGTCCTGCTGGAGTCCAGTTCATCACTGGCCGATGACACGATTCTGGAGAAACTACTGGACTGGTTCACAGGACTCGGCCCGGCTGGTCAGTACCATGATTGGTTCTAATTGGTTATAGAAATCAAACTGTCCTGGAAATGAGTTAACAACTTCATCTGTCCTTCAGAGGACGGCTCTCTGCTGGACGACCATCCCTGTCTGCTCAACTTCATATCAGCTGCTATTCACAGAACTTCATTAGAGCCTGCACTCATTTCCTTTGTGCTGAAACTCTGCGGCTCATTGGCTGCAAGTTCTGGTGCCTTCACTGTCCTCCAGGTGAATCTCTTCATTCTGTCCGAGTAAAGAAACAAGAGATCATGAAACACAGAAACTTATTTTTATTAATACGTGTGGTGAAGAGAGTAGGCAGCAGCTAGAAGAGAACCTACCAGTGGTAGACAGACACAGTCCATGTCCACTATTTGCCCCCGACCTTTCTGAGCTGCCAGGTTGAGACTTGTCTCCTCTCTAGAACTGCTCCGTTCTGGACCTGGTCTTTAACCAGCAGCACTGGCAGAATGCAGGACTTTGGGATGATCCGTGTATTCGCGTGGGTTGGATCCATGGCTTGAGAAACTTGCTGCAGAACTCAGCGTCTCTGAGCTTTTTTGTCCAAGGAGGTAAATCAGTCCATTTGTTTGTAACAGATTTGGATTTTTAATGTTGGTTCCTGAAGCAGTTTATTTTGTTTCTGTGTGTATTTGTCCAGACTTGGTTGGAACTTTACTTCACCTCCAGACTGACTCCAGTCTCTTTGTGGCCTCGGCTGCCAATCAGCTGCTCTCCCACATCCTGCTCTTCTTCCAACCAGTGACGGCTAATGGAGAACGTCTTGTGGAGGACGCCGAGGGACAGGACTGGGCCACAGACACAGATAGACCAGAGGCGTCTGTAGAAACCAGCCGGGACTATTCTGCAGTTTTCAGAACCATCTTAGAGTTCACCAAGGAGTCACTGCTCCACCACCACGATAACGGCCACAACGACGCACAGACGCAGCAGAGGCTCAGGTTCCTGTCCATGGTTCTGGACCGGGCTGGGCCGGTGCTACGGGACCTGATGCTGCAGTCGGTGACAGATGCTCTGAAGAAACTAGTGAGGGCGGGCCAGAGTCAGCTGACACACTCCCTGATGGAGGTCATTGTGGCTGCACACAGGTGAGAAACAAACTAATGTAGACCAGGGTCCAGAGAATTAGACTGGACAATGGTATCAGCCAATCGATGGTATTGTATAATTTGTAAAGTCTGAAACGATCATCATTAGTTTGTCCTGGTAACTAAAACCTTTGAAACCAAACGATGAGTGACTAAAGAATAGTTTTTGGGTTAAACCGCTGTATTTAAAAGTGAAAGTCACTAGATGGCAGCATTGAAACTTATTTAACTAATCTGTTATCTGTAATCTGCCAGTGGTTTGTATAGAAAGGAATAGAAAAGTAGATACTGCAGTGACAGATGAGATTGTATATCAGTCACTTGGGTTGATTTCTGAATTGGAAAAGAAGAGTTTGGTCAAAGACTGGGCTGTCAGTGAAACAGCAAAATCATGACCAACCACAAACTGAACATTTAAGGAACAACGGACAGAAATGGACTGAAAATGTGTCATTTAAATGTCATCCGAGTCGCAGTCATTTAAATATGTAGATATTTTGTATTTTCCTGTGTGTTCCTGGAGGGGGGTCAACTCCACGGACCGGGTCACAGACGGACACGTCTCTGATCTCCTGTCGTCTATGCTGAACGTGACCAAACCTCTGGACCTCGTTCACGCCGCGGCTGCTTTTCTTCACAAAGGGAAACCGTAAGCTCCACCCACACAGTCATCATCGTCTCTTATGAGACGATGTTATATTTCTTTCTTACGTCTCCAGAGATGACGTCTTCACGGCCCGAGCTGTGAGGATACTGCTGCTGCCCCTGGAGGTCATTACTGGTCATCACATACTGAGCAGGAGCAACACAGGTGACCCCCCCACCCCACCCCCCCGCCCCCAACAACACACACACACACACACACACATTTTACACTGTCTTCACAAGTGAGAAACTGTTGCTGACAAACATGTCCTCCTTCCACCAGAAGAACCTCCTCGGGTCTCTCTGCTGGAGGAGCTGAGGAGAAAAAGCTCCTGCATCTCCATCCTCTGCACCTGTCTGAGGAACACACCCAGGATCTCAGCCATGGTGAGAGAGCAGGTCTGTCTGGTCACACAGTAAAAAAAGGCTGTTTATCTCTGGAACTATTTGTAGAGCAGACGCCTGGACACTTGGTCAAACCCTGGCTCTGATAGTGAAGACTCAGGTTTTCATTATCTGAGGAAAAACCAATGGGAGATCTTTAGAATCTACTGTAGGTCCACAGCCACGTCATCTTGTCTCTTTGTCTTCTTCTCTAGTCTCCTGACCAACGTCCCTGTCCTCCAGATGTCATCGTCACTGCAGTTCTGTGGTTGTTGAGAATTAGCGGCGGTGAAGGAACCACCACTGATGGTTCTACAGAACTCTTCAAGAACATAGTCGGCAGCAGCAAAGTTCAGAAGTGTTGTCTGGAAGCACTGACAGCCTTCAGCTGCAGCCCAGGTAGAACTTCACCAACGACCATAAGTCAAGTCCAGATGTTTATCCAGACCACCATCAGCAGCGGTTCCCAAAGTGGGGGTTGCTCACCACCAGGGGGAGCAAATCCATTCCAGACCATTCTCATGTGTTTTTCAACAGGAGTTGAAGCTGAGGTGAAGCAGGTGTTTCCAGTTCTTCTGCGATGTCTCCACAGTCCAGACTCTGATCCAACTGTGAGTCTGTGTGTTTTTATGTTGCTGTGTTCTTGTGTGTCAGAGCGCCCTCTATTGACAGGTGTGACAGATTACTGCCTTTATACTTCAGCGCTGCTTTGCGTGGTAGTTGGGTAATATATCCACTGGGGGGCAGTAAAGTCCTGGCCACCCTCAGTTTGTAGGAATGGACGTCAACAGTGAAGTTCCTGCTCAGGACAAATATTATAGCAGACCTTGTTGGTTTGTGTTGCAAATGAGATACAAAGTGGTTCTTCAGGACACCAGTCCATAGCAGCTGTCCTCAGTTCATCTGATGGTTCCTCCATGGCCACGTTTGTCCAAGAGCTCCTAGTCTTGGACAAATGTCTGCCCAGCTGTGTCTCCTCATGTCCAGAAAAACAATCACTTTACCACTGTTGACTGGAAAGTGATTTCCTCAGTCAGGTTAGATGATGATGCTGCTGCTGCTGGAAGTTTGATGTTTGGATGAAGTTGATCTCATGTTGTTCTCAGGTGATACACAAGTCCTACCAGACACTCGTCAAGTGGCTGGCTGTGTGTGAAGATCCCGCCACTGTAACGGAGGAGATGAGACAAGGTAACGTTGAGCAGCAGCTTCCTGTCTGAGCTCCACCCGTCTTCTGCCTCCGTCAGTGTCCGTGGTAACAGTGACCTCCGTGTGTTTCTGTTAGATCTCAGCGACGCTGTGAGGAAGCGTGTGTGCGACATGCGTTGGGAGGTCAGGGACTCAACGCTGGAGTTTCTCGGGAAATTGGCTGGAGAGATGTTGGAGCCGTTTCTGGATAGCCGTTGTAGCATGCTGCTCCTCAGGGAGGCGCTGCAGGACGTCGAAAGCTACGTAAGAGCCAGCGCCATCTCAGCTCTGGTGGAGACGCTTAGACCCAGCTGGCAGCAGGGGGCAGCAGTCACAGAGGAGCAGGTTGGTTGATCTTCTAAAGGATTTCCATTTCTGATTCACATTCATTAACTTATCGTTAACCTGGTTAATTCTCTTCCCTCAGAGAGACATCGTGAAGCGGCTGCTAGAAATTCTCTCCCAGGATTCAGAGGGATTTCCCAGAAGAGCCGTTGTCCAGTATTTCATCACCTGGTTTTCTTCTTCGTCTCTCTCCTCCGCCTCCTCCTCCTGCTCCTCCTGCTCCTCCTCTCTACTGATGAGCTCCGTGAGCTCCGTCCTCTCTCTGGGCAGCTCTGATCTGGACTGGGAAGTGAAAGTTCACACTTTGGAGCTGACGGAGCTCCTGCTGGACCAGCTCTGCTGCGCTCCTTCAGATCCACCTGCTGCGCTGGAGCGTCTGGTGGAGGTGGGCGTGGTCTCAGCCTTGATGCAGGCTCTGGAGGACTGTGACAGACCCGTGGGTCTGAAAGCCTGTCAGCTCCTGATCAGACTCAGAGACACCCTTTGTCCCCCGTCACCAGACGTCCAGCAGGACGTTTCCTCCTCGGAGCTGCCTGGACACGGCAGGGGACGGGGGATCGGAAAATCATCGAGGTGGCAGAAGAACGGAGACGTGGAGGCAGCCGTGGAACTCATGTCTGGTTGTGACAGCTGCAGAGTCCGTCTGTGTCCAACCCTCATGTCCCTCAATCTGGAAACAAGGCTGGAGACACTGAGTCAAAGCAGTGACCACGTTTACAACTCTGCTCTGTCTCTGCTGCAGGACATCATCCTGACAGCGAGACGTGGACGCACTCACCCAGACACACCAGCAGAGGTCATTGTTGACTGTTACTGATCCAGACGCTGCTGTGGCAGAATGTGGGTCTTTGTACTTTGTCCATCCATGGATTTTTAAATTTTTTGTTGAATAAAATGCAGTCATTTGAGAAACATTGTTCAATCATCAGTTTAACCAACGGTTGTGATCAGTCAGACCACAATGAAAAGACAGGAGACCGAGTCTCCTGACCTGGGTTCAGGAGAAGAGTTGGTATTCATGGTAGGTTAGATACCTCGTAGGTCAGGGCCTCACCCTGTTTAATAATCATTGATGATTAATAATTTGCCTTGATCGAAGGTCACCCCCAAAAAACCCGTCCAGTCCAGTTCTCCTCTGTGATCGTACACAGGCTATTTTTGTAACACGGCGGAAATGGGACGAGCAGAGAAATCCCACCTCATTAACTAAAGGGTGACACACATGGGAGGAAGAGAGGGGGGGGGGGGGGGGGGGGGGGGGGGGGGGGGGGGGGGTATCTGGTCCAATAAAGTGAGCTGGGCTCCAGTCCCAGCTCTGTCCTCTCAGACCTCACCGCTCAGGATGGAGTCCGTGGCTCTCTTCTCCTTCTCAGCGTCAGAATCAGACGAGCTGTGTTTTCAGAAAGGAGACGTAGTCAAGGTGGAGCAGGTTTCAAATCAGGGTAAATTAAAGGTAAACGGGCTGAAACCTGAAGATTCTCCGTCTCTGACTGTTGTAGGTGATTGAAACGGACGACGACTCTGGTTGGATGATGGCAGAGATCGAGGGCAAGCGTGGCTACGTACCTGAAAACCACCTGTCCCTCCTCCCTCAGAGGTAAGAACTGTGACGTAGGTGAATCTGACAGTGATGTTGGAGCTCAGCAGGGTTGGAATGTTCTCACAGGTCCATGAAACAACAAGGTCTTTGCCCGTTCTTCTCGTCTTTGTTTCTACAGATGGTTTGTGGGCCAAATAACACGACTCCAGGCTGAGCAGCGCCTCCAGTGGCAGGATACTGGCGTCTTCCTGGTGAGAGGCAGCGAATCAGCTCCAGGAGAATTTTCCGTCTCCGTTAGGTCAGTGAAGGCACCACAGAGAGTGTAAACAGACATGTAGGTTGTGCTGTAAACAAATGGATGGAGGTCATTATTCTGGTTGGCCCAGAAACTCCAGTTAAGAGTTGAACATGAGCAGCAGATTCCACAACATCGGCCGAACGATGTCATCATCACGATGTAACATCTGTAAAAACGCTTGTTAGCGATGTTGAAAATAGTTTTGGAGATAAAAGGTTGTACATGACAGTGAAAATCACTAGATGGCAGCACTGCAGCTCCTCTCAATAATCTATATATTGTTCTGAGGATTGGATGAAGAGGCAACTGGTACAGTGGTTTCTACAGGGGGAGGGACAGTGGACCATCCTAGAGATGGAGACAGTTGTTAGTCATTTGTCACAGCAACATGTGACACATTTAATCATCCAGGATAAAGGACGGGAGTGAAATTAGAATGAAATCATGATGTAACTGGATGAAGCTGCATCTGTGATGTCACATGACAAACAACAACGAACTGTAAGATTATTCTTATTTTTCTTCATTATTATCAAATCTTCTCTGTCCAGCTGTATATGGAGATGAACACCACTAGATGGCGGAATGGCGGCTCATTTCATTGCACAAATAAATAAAGAAATAAATACATATGTCAAGTTCTTGATCAGTATTGGTTGATAATGGAAACAGAAATGATTGAACCAAGGTTGAGCTGATGGACGGACGGACTGACTGAAATAACAGCATCTGCTCAGTGCTGCCCCCCTCTGTCTTCTGCAGCTACGGGGACTCAGTGGAACATTTCCGAGTCCTGGAGAAGGGGGGTCAGTACTGTATCTGGGACAAGACCTTCTGCTCCCTCAACCGCCTGGTGGACTTCTACCGCAATCACAGCATCGACCTGGAGGACGTTGTCTATCTGAGAGACCCCCCTTCAACTCCTCACCTCCCCTCCCAGCCCGGGTCCAACCCCTTCCCCAACCCCTACCAGAGCAGCCCCCAGGGGTCGACACCGTCAGCCCGGGTCTACGCTCGGCCGCAGAGAGAAACGCCATCGGATCGGACGGAAACGACATCAGGGGTAAATAAGGAGTAGAGACGATGGACGCGGCTGTGGTTCTGGGTCAAAGTGACGCTGCCCTCTGTCGGCTTTTTCTCTCCAAAAAATGTTTAACTGCTGCTGATTGAGTGGATCCACAGTAGATTAACTGGATTATTAGATTAAGAGGAAAGTCCATAAACCCCCCAGAGAAGTTTCCTTCAGCTCTGCTCTTTTCTCCTCTGTCCAGAAACGTCTCCTGGTTCGTGCCCTGTGTGACCACGACCCTCCACAGTCCACTCACCTTCACTTTATGCGTGGTGATGTCATCGATGTGCTGGACTTCTCCAGTCCACAGACCTGGAGGGGGCGCTGTCGAGGCCGAGTGGGATTCTTTTCACCAGAATTTGTCCAAATATTTTATCACTGAGAAAAAGAGGAAACAGAAACATGGATGAGAGACCAGGGAAATGTCACAGATTCTACTTTAAAGTTCAAAAGAAAAGACATCTAGTGTCCAACTGGAGCAGCAGTGACATCTAGTGTCCAACTGGAGCAGCAATAAAACAGCAGTTTTCCTGATATTGTCCAAACAGAAGTCCTTTTTTCTCTATGTTCTCTGGTTCTGAACTTGTAGATCAAAGGTTTCAGTTTCCTTCATTGAACCGAACCTAAAATAGCACAGAGTCCAGAATATGTTTCTGTTAGAAACTCAAACACAAGATCTTCCAGTCAATGTTCTTAGTAACATCACCTTCGTAGGCTGAGCTGCCGAGAAGGTCCGTCCCTCGGCCTTGTCTCCGACACCTCTGACCTGCAGAGACAGGATCAACATCACGTTCCTGTGAGAAGGACAAACATGGAGACATGAGTCTGAGCAAACCATGGACCTGCTGTTTTTCCGAGGAGAAAACTGAGCCCAGCGCCACCTGCTGGCAGTTCTGGAGTAATGTGTAAATGATACACGGTGGTAAAGTCTGGTGTTGTGTTCAAGGACGTTCAGACGTTCACATTTATTGTGTATTGATGGAAATTCCCTTTAAAACAACACACTGTTCTCCACATTGAACACATCCATGGACTCACAGTGACGACTACAACACTTTTCAATTTTCTTCATTTTCTTTGATGAAACATTTGTCAAAATATCAGATTTTCAAGGTTTAAATAAAACTGAATTTAAAGATTTAAAAAACTACACTTTAACCAAACACAATGTTGTTATTAAACATCTACAAAGACACAGTCATGAGGCTGTGGGAACTCCAGACACTGAACTGTTTGAATAAAGTAAAGACAGAAGAAGGTGGATGGTGGTGGATGATGGTGGTGGAGCAGCAGCAGCAGCAGCAGCAGCAGCAGCTGGAGTCTCCACTCACTCCTGGACCATGTGCAGAGATGAAGAACCACCTCCAGACTTCAGGCGAAGTATGCGTAGAGGAAAATGTTGATGCTGATCAGCAGGAGAGCGTTGGCGCAGCAGAACCTGGACCAGAACACGCTCTCTCTGAGACTGGGGACGGTGGCGGCCGCCGTCTCCTCGGGGCGCCGGGCCGCGGACACACAGAAGGACGCCCTTTGACCGCACATCATGCGGCGCGTGGGCCCCGAGCCTGAGAGTGAAGATACAGGAAGTGAGTCAGTCAGACGTCAGACCAGTGCTCCTCACCTGAAGAACCTGAGCTTTACCTTGGGAGCTACGGTGGCTGATGGAGGACACCTTCTGGAGAGGGATTTCTCTCTGTGGTTCTGGACTTATTGTCCACCATGTCAGGTTACACAGCTGCAAGAGTGGAAGGAGAAAACTTTGGATCAGACAGAATTCCTGTCAGAAAAGACCTTCACGCTGAGGTCTGAGGTCATGAACGTCCAACAAGATGGACGGGTCGGACAGAAGTCAAAGTTTTTTACTGTGTCCAGTAAACCCATGGATTAGTTGATGGGTGGAGAAGTTGATAAGTGGATGGGTGGGTGAACCAGTTTGATTGGTTCATGGTAAATTATAGGTCAAACGTTTTAGAACTTTACTTCAAACGACCTGGTCTCACCAACCACAGCTGGTCCAGTTGACACCAGGATCAGAACTTCTACACTGCTGTCAAAGAGTGACTTCAGCTGGATGATGAAGCACTGACGCTGGTTCACTCACGGGTCGCTGTGCTGTGCTGTACTGTACTGTACTGTACTGTACTGTACTGTACTGTACACTGTGTTGTCATGTGACTAATGACTCACCTAAAATTAATGTGACATGAAACACGTAACATTGGAGGTTGAATCTGCAGTGACCTTTGGGACTCACCCGGACCTGACGGTGCCTGGGTGTTGAACCCAACCCTCACTTATTGTCGAGGTGTTGATCCAATAACTCACAGGTGAAGAAGTTGTTTCCAGTCTTTTCCACAGACAAAGTCCAGCAGTGAATTTTCTTCCAACAAGACATTTTTCTCTCTTTTCCCTTTTATTGTATTCATTAAAAAACTGCTTCACCTTTTACATAAACCTGAACTGACTGTTTGGTTCTGAACTCAGAGAGAATGAATCTTCAGGAGGCTCTGTGACAGTGTGGGGCTGCATTTTAAACAGGACTTGTTCACTAGGTTCTGTGAGAACATTCAGAGCAGGAACCTGAGCTGAGAATCCACCCTCAACTGAAGACCGATTTCTAGGTTCCTACCAGGGAAACGTGTTCGTTTGAACTTTAGATGTTTCATCAACATTCCAGGTGTTTCCACACACACACACACACACACACACACCTGTTCTGGGCCGGGAGGCGGCGTCAGCAGCGACACCACGAAAATCACGATGGCCGTGAGTCCACACAGCAGGATGGCGAAGTGGAGATAGTGGACGCCTCGCAGGACGGCGGGCGCAGAGTCTTCGAGGCCGCACCTGGGAGGAGGGAAGACGAACTCCAGCACCATCCGACACAGCCCCACCAGCAGCCCCACCATCAGGCCCCAGAATGCACCCTGGGAGAACACACACACACAGAGACAGAGACAGAGACAGAGACATTGTTTCTCTAGTCAGATTCTTGGGTTCATTCTTGGGACGGCGCTCGTGTCCCTGCTGGGTGTGTTTGTCCCACAGCGTCGTCACTTTCCCACCGCAGCTGAGCAGCATGTAATTGTATTTAAACACACGTGCAGTGAGACAGATGACAGATGAGTCTGTCTGTCTGTCTTTGTCCTCCTGCTGTCCTTAAAGAATGTCACCTGAGCGGTCCAACTGTGACAACATCAGCCTGTCACAGGTCAATCACACTCACTCTGTCAACAAAGGTTAGAAGACACATCAACGTCTCATACACTGGATCATAAGAATCTGACGTTTGTCTAAACCAATCAGACGCAGCGCTTTCAGAGGAGGAACCTTTGAGTCTTATTTATGTTATAGTGAAGACATCACAACAAAGTTCAACTGTTGATTACAGTCTGTCCAGATTTAATCAAGAGCAGTTTCTGAGTTTATGATGTAGTGTTGGGGTTTGTAGTGATGGCGCCACCTACAGACCCTTTCTGATCTGTCTGTCACTCGCTGTTACACATCAGTTTGTCCTAGGATTGTTTTTCCCACGTTAATAGAAATTATTTCTGAGTTTTTCAGCCACAGCTTGGCAGAGTGATTGATTGATTGATTGATTGATTGATTGATTGATTGATTGATATCAGTCCATATCAGTGTGTCAGGACGATATCAGCCAATCAGACCTCAGACCCCAGTCAAGACATGGTTTTTGGGACCCTAAGAGAAACACACACCTGCTGTGAACAGTTCCAACATCTGACGCCTGAGGCTGGACCTTCAGCTCCTCCTGGTGTCAACACGTCTCCAGCTCAACCTGTTTATCTGAGCAAATGTTTTTGACCCTGAGAAAACTATTTTTCCATGTATTTATTCTCTTGTTGTCATCACTCATCACTGTCGTCCATTACTCCTTTCCAAGGACGTCCAAAGAACTCCTTCTTGGAGTTCAAGTCCAGTAACTGACCACAGAACTCTTTTGATACCAAGTCCTGGATGAAGGAGATTCTTCACAGACAGAATCGAAGGTGAAACTTCAAACTCAGTTCCTTCAGTTCCGAGTGAAAGTGACTTTCATTGTGAAGTCGACCTGAGAAAGTTCTGCTGACTGCAGCTGCCGGGCCTCCTGCCAGCAGAGAGAGGACACACCCAGACTGGCTGCAGTAGCCCCGCCCCCTGGG
Source organism: Paraplagusia blochii (assembly GCA_016785265.1). Classification (NCBI taxonomy): domain Eukaryota; kingdom Metazoa; phylum Chordata; class Actinopteri; order Pleuronectiformes; family Cynoglossidae; genus Paraplagusia; species Paraplagusia blochii. The sequence continues at coordinate 26,329 of JAFBJS010008048.1, read as the reverse complement.
CCGACTGGTCTTTACTTGCTCTGAGCTGCTTCACATTCTTTCAGCTGTGTTGACGTCGTCTGTTAGAAGTTGTTCTGATCCGATCCTTCTCTGTCTCTGTCTCTGTCTCTGTCTCCCTCTCTCTCCACTCAGCTGTGAAGATCTTCTCCAACACCAGAGGAAACAGAAGCCACTCATTCACACACACTCACACTTCTGGGCTCCACACCAGGCCACGTCAGAGAAATGAACCAAGAACCTGAAACACTTTCTTCCTGTTCATTGAAGAAACATCTTGTCGTTTAAAAGAGTGAATTGAACTCCTCACAGTCATTTGGACAGAGGACAGAACCGTCCAGTCCAGTCCAGTCCAGTCCAGTCCAGGATGTTGTGTCTGTGACTGTAACAGTAATTTGTTCAGGTCCAACTCTTCACACCTGTGAAGACCCGGGTTAAAGCAGAGAAGTTCTGCTGAGAACTGGTTCAACTCTCAGTGTGTTGACTTAGTCACAGTCTTTACACAAGAGATTAGTCTTAGGGTTTGAACTGAGCTGAAATACTAATAACACCACCCCCACCACCACCTCCACCACCCCCACCACCACCTCCTCCACTTCCACCTCCTCCACCTCCACCTCCACCACCACCTCCTCCACCTCCACCTCCTCCACCTCCACCTCCACCACCACCTCCTCCACCTCCACCTCCTCCACCACCCCCACCACCCACCTCCACCTCCACCTCCTCTCTCATGTGTCTGATGAGTGGATTCTGGTTGTGATTTCCAGTTAAATCACCCAATGGTTAAAGTCAGATGAAGAATCTGAAGGATTTCTGGAACAGTAGTGAACAACAGAAGAAGTCAGTGAGGTCTCATCCATCTCATCCATCTCATCCATCTCATCCATCTCATCCATCTCATCCATCTCATCCATCTCATCCAAGCCTTGGAGCTCTATCAGAACCTGCTCTATGATAAATCGGACAAACGCTTTCAGAGGAGGAGACGTCCAGTGCAATGGAGACATGAGCAGATGGACCTAGGAGGGCTGCTGTGGAAGGGGTTGGACTGGTGTCCTGAAGACCCACCACCACCACCACCTCCCCCACCAGGTCTGTGCTGGAGTGTGTCCTACCTGCTCGTTGGTCCTCTTCCAGAACACAGCCAGGGTGAAGACAGCAGTCACGGGTGGAGCCAAGTAGCTGGTCACAGACTGGATGTAGACGTAGAGTTGTCCACTGTTGGCCGACTGGAGGATGGGGATCCAGACCACACTGACCACCACCAGGATCACCGTCACGATCCTGCAGCCGACACCAACATCAGACTGAGACTCCGCCCACTTCACCGCCTCTCGACCCCCGTGGTCACATGGTCAACTGATGTACCTGCCCACCAGCAGCAGCTCTCTCTCCGAAGCTCGGGGTCTGTGCTTCTTCCAGATGTCCATGGTGAAGAGGGTGGAGCTGCTGTTAAAGATGGAGGTCAGTGAGGACATCAGGGCGGCCATCATCACAGCGATCATCAGACCACGTAGACCTGAAGGACACAAACGTCAGCTGAGGGACGGACACGTTTTTGAGGATATTTTTAAAAATGTCTGCGTTTCTTTACCGCTGGGCATGAGCTCAATGACCAGTTTGGGGAACGCGATGTTGGAGCAACCAACCTCAGCTCCACACACTCGCACACACTCCTCAGGGTCCACGCAGCCCACGGTGTCTGGAATGCGAGGACAGAGAGAAACTCAGAGGAAACCAAGATCTGGAGACTCGTTGGAGAACATCTCAGTCGTCACACTGAGGTTGCTCTAAAAAAAATGTCTAATTTTCTGACATTGTCCAATATCTGCAGCCAGAACTGAGCTCCACGTCTCAGGACGCTGACGTCTCTTTACCTTTAAAACAGGAGTGGACATTTGTCAAAAGGGGAATTGTTTTGAGGACAGAACCTTCTGAGAAGCAGATCTGCTCTGGACTCTTCATCATCTCATTATTCATTAGGTCATTTCCGCTGCACGGCCACATGTGGGCAGCACTTCCGCTGAAGGACCAGTTTATATTCAACTTCATCTGTTTTATCCAAGATTTATTTCTGTGATTTATTAAAGTTTCTTCACGTCCTCAGGTTCTGGTTGGAGTCGGATGGACCTCTGGAGGTTCTACTGTTCTGGACTCAGTGGAGCAGAGAAAAGTCTCTCAAAGTCCAGGGCTTCTGGATGGAGGAGAATCTCCTCAGATGTTTCCAAATGTATCTGGAGATGTTCAGTCTGACTCTCCTGGAGATCAGACCGGACCAGTCCAGACCCGGTCCCTGCAGTAACAAAAAAAACCACCAACATGTTTTTTGTGGATTTGTGTGGGTGGAGCTCCACCCTCCCTCTCCACCCCTCTCCTCCCTCTCCTCCCTCTCTGCTCCCGGACACTGCGCCTGTCTGGACCCGGTCACCGAACTTCCGCTGCCGGATTTCGGGGTCAGAGTCTGAGCGGCGGCTCCAGCTTCGTAGAACCGACCACCTTGGAAGACTGGACCGGCGGTGACTCAGAGGAACCCGGTCCTGTTGTCGCCACGTTGTAGGAAGTTCCGCAACTTTTTTTTGTTCTTCTTTCGGGGAATCGTTCGAGGAGGAGCTGTCAGACAGACAGGCAGACAGACAGGCAGACAGACAGACAGACTCGTCAGCACCGACAGACCGGGAGGATCGACAACAACAGAACCGACTCACTCTCAGCCACGGCCGGTCGAACCGGGTCAGGTGAGAGGCGTGGCAGCTTCGTACCGTCAACACCTGGTGGATCAGTGGGAGCTGAGCGTCGGTCGCTCGAACCCTAACCCTCAGTCAGCCCGGGATCTCCGGTCCATCCTCGCGGGTCCTCGTGACCCGGGTACCCCTGGGTCCGTCCATGACTCTGTGTCCTGAGGTCTGACCACCGAGCTGAGGACATGGCTCTGTCCCAGATCCAGTGTCTGGACGAGCACCACGTCAACTGGCGCGTGAGTGAGAGCAAACCGGAGTTCTTCTACAGCGAGGACCAGCGGTTGGCGCTAGAGGCGCTCATCAACGAAGGTCCCGACGCCTTCACGGAATACGTCCGCGACCACGGGCTCCGGGATTTCCTCTCGGAGCCGGAGCTGGAGAAGATCGCCGAGGCGGCCGAAGCCTACCGGCCGGGCTACGAGCACTGGCCCAAGCCTGACACGCCGGGGCCGGGCAACCTCACCCCGGGCTCGGGGCCGGCGGACGACGCCGGGGACGAGCAGGTGTCGCTGGAGTACTGGCCCGACCGCTCCGAGGCCTCGGTGGCGGAGCTGGACCTGGGCTGGCCCGAGGCCATCTCCTACCGCGGGGTGACCCGCGTGACGGTCTACACCCAACCGCCGACCGACGCGCACACGCACATCAAGGAAGTGGTGCGGAAGAGCATCGCCTCGGCCTCGAAGGTGAGAGACACTGACCGAGTCAGTGGTCAGTGCTGAGACCGCGGACTGAAGGTTGGTCTGGGGCCTCACCAGGTGACTAGATGGGCCTCACCAGGTGACTAGATGGGCCTCACCAGGTGACTAGATGGGCCTCACCAGGTGACTAGATGGGCCTCACCAGGTGACTAGATGGGCCTCACCAGGTGACTAGATGGGCCTCACCAGGTGACTAGATGGGCCTCACCAGGTGACTAGATGGGCCTCACCAGGTGACTAGATGGGCCTCACCAGGTGACTAGATGGGCCTCACCAGGTGACTAGATGGGCCTCACCAGGTGACTAGATGGGCCTCACCAGGTGACTAGATGGGCCTCACCAGGTGACTAGATGGGCCGCACCTGTCTCTTATACACATCTGTAAATAATAATCTTATATTATTACAATGTTATTTACATTTATGAAGCCCCGCCCACACACACTGTCCCCTCCTCCAATGGAAATCAATTATTAACATAAAGACTTTGTTTTGAGCTGTGACTGACGTCATCGTCATCTTCATCATCATCATCATCGTCGTCGTCTTTGTCAGTAACCCTGACCTTGACCTCAGAGTTGTGAAATCCTGGTAAAAATGTTTCTCAGGTCGCTCACGCTGTGATGTGGCTCGGTCACATGACACACGTGTCTTGACTGAAGCTTCAAAGCTGTGAAGACCTGGTCCTCAGTCCTTGATGTGGATCAGAATGAACCACAGTCAGTCTGAGTGTTGTTGACTCCACAACAGTCATCACAGGTTTCTACACCATCGTCATCATCATCATCATCATCATCGTCACTGTTTCTTTCTGTGGACTTGAACCCTGACCCTCCTCCCTCTTTCTACTCCCAACATGTTGTGCTTGAAAACCTTCCAGATGTTGACACCAGACTGGAAAGATCTCCACTGACATCACGTCACTCTTCATCCTCAGGGTTTTTACCTTTTTTGGGTCAGACCTGGGTCAGTGAGACAATCGACCCGACAGCTGAGATTTTCTTGTTTAGAGTCTTTTCGAGGACCGGTTCTGTTCAAGAAGTCTCTTGGCTAGAAATCCGAGCCAAAAAAGTCCATAGGAGTCCAGGTTTCCTGTGTGGACCTGCTGAAGATCCCTGCTCTGAGGGAGGAGACACCACTTCCTCCTCTTCATCAGGTCCAAACCGTTACCATGGTTTCCTTTGTTCTGTGTGTGCAGGTCATAGCGGTGGTGATGGACGTGTTCACGGACGTGGACATCTTTCGTGACCTGCTGGACGCGGCGTACAAACGCAAGGTCCCCGTCTACATCATCATTGACATCGCAGCCGTCCCCTGTTTTCTTTCCATGTGTGGCAGAGCTGATATGCACCGTGGACATCTAAAGGTTTGGACCCGCACACACACACACACACACACACACTGGACTCTGGTTCTACATCAACAGCCAAGGACAACATTATTGTAAAGTAGTGTTGAACAAACAGATGGAATGTTGTTTCCATTGGTTCTCATGGTCGTTTTCCAATAACGTTGGTTCAAATATATGTAAATATTTATATTTAATCATGGACAAATATAATGATTTCAGCTTCAGAGCTGATCATTGAAGAAGGAAAGAAAAATAAACAGGAAAATGTGGACGGCACTAACGGCCGTCAGGAATTCCACGAGGAATTCCATACCTGCCTCACGGCTGCACCAAAGTTCTCCCATTCTCCTCGGTCTAATGGAGGTTTTTGGCCCAATGTTTCACTTCTTGCAGGATTTCGTGAGCACTTCCTGTTTGTTGGCTAAGGGTCCATGTAGGAGCTACAGTCAGACGTCACGTTTCCACGGTGACGGACTGACCACGGCCATCAGACCTTGTTGTTTGGTCTCAGACAGACAGACAGACAGACTCACTCCTAAGTTCTGGAGTTGATCTGTGAAACATCTAACTACATTCCTCTGTCTTGAAGACACATGTCCTGCCTGTGATCTTCAAGGCCGTCTTTACAGACAGGAACTTAGTAAAAGTTTACAGTAAATGGTAAACACGAGGCCTGGTGTAAAATCTGTCTGTTGTGGACGGACTGTTGATCATCACTGTCGTCCACCGAGGAAGACAGACAGAAAGTTGTTCTGTGGTTGACTGATTGTCCCAGACGAACCGGTCCAGGCAGTGACAGCCAGGCTTACACACACACACACTCCTGTCCATGTTACTGGTGTTCCGGGGACCTCCTTGTGTTTCTCCTTGTGTCTCCTTCTCCTTCTTCTTCCTTGATTCCTGTCTCCTGCTTCAGTCTTTCTCTTGTTTACTGCTCACACACTGATGGTGTGAGATTTCACACAGAACATTGAGTCGGAGGAAACACCGGGCCCGGAGCCCCACCCTCGTCAAAGGCCTGGGGACAAACACCGCAGGGTGTGTCCCACAAGCCTGCACACACAGAACAACACACACCGACACACACGCTCCAACCTGTAGCGTCAGTCTGCAGGTTGGAGCTGTGTGCAGGAGGCGATCATCATCATCATCATCATCATCATCACCATTGTGGCTCCTTTGTTTCCTTCTCTGTGAACTAAGTCCTTACAGGTTTGTTTGCATAGCTTCACCTTTACACCCATGTGTCTGTGCCCAGAACCTGCGTGTGCGCTGCTGTGGAGGTGTGGAGTTCTACACCCGCTCGGCACAGAAGGTGCGTGGAGCCCTGAGTCAGAAGTTTGTGCTGATCGATGGAGACAAAGCCATCTCAGGTTCCTACAGGTGAGCAGTGAGGAGCAACAACAAATTCAAATCACCCATAAATAAATCTTCACTCGTCAACAGGGAGAACAACGTGTCTCCACTAAGAGAAGGTGTGGTTTGGTGGATCCAACCTGCCGTAGCAGTCGTTGAAACTGGAAAAAAGTCTGTGGTTAAAGATCTGGTGGAGATGTTTAGCATGAAATATTCAGACTTCTCGTTGTTGTTAGAAGGTTCCTTCAGAAGAGTCAGCAGCAGGTGAAATCTGTCCTGATGATTGACTGGTCCACAGCTGAGACCAGTGACATTTATAATCTCTGAGTCAAAGACGTAGGTGTGAGAAAATATAGTAGTAGAGAAACTAGCTTCTTCTTCTTCTTCTTCATCATCAACCTGTTCCACCAGGAAGTTGAGGGAGAAAGTGCTGTGTCTGCCTGACCTCAGGGTACAAATGTCTGCTTCAATGATTAACCTGCCCTGAAGTTCTGTCACAGTCAGTGATGACATGACAGAAAGTCACGTCTCAGATGGAGAAGAAGCAGCAGAAGAACTGAAACTGATTCTCCTGCTGTGTCTGTGTCTGTGTCTGTTTCAGCTTCACCTGGTCCTCCTCTCGTCTGGACCGGAACCTCATCACCGTGATCACGGGACAGGCCATGGAGACGTTTGACCTGCAGTTCCGTGACTTGTACTTCATGTCCAGAAGCGTGTCCCTCAACAAGGTTCCCATGGTGGACGAGCCGATCCCCGACCCGGTCCCTCACGCGGCCCCCGCTCCGGTGCCGACAAGTGTCGCCAGGAAACTCATCAATCCCAAATACGCCCTGGTCACTTCAGGAGGCCACAGTCTGGCCTCGTCAGACCAGAACTCCAGCAACAAGAACCAGAATCCCACCGGGCTCAAAATCCCTAAAGGACGCATCAAGATCGTCGAAGAGTGGCCCCTACACCCGGGCTTGGTCGACTTGGAGAAGGCCAACATGATCCCGTACCTGCCCACCTGGCCGGAGCCCGATCCGCCCAGCGATGTCATCGGCTTCATCAACATCAGGGACGACAAGCGGGCCAATCAGGTTCACCTTCAGAGATCGGAGAGGTTCGAGTTCAGCCAGGCCATACGCTTCAAGGCGCCGCTGACACTTCCCGCCCAAACGGACGACCAGACTTCCAGTCCAGCAGGGAAAACCAGGAAACCCTCTGGGAACACCAGCCCAGGAGCCTGTGCTCCCGTGAGCCCGACCGGCCAACAAGCCCCGAAGGAAACCAGCGCAGCGGCCAACCAAGTCCAAACCGATACGACAGATTCTCGCACGCAAGACACGCAACGCAAAACCGACGTCGCCCCCAGAGAAGCGTTAACCAGTGTTAGAACGGATCCAAATCCGACGGCTAAAGAAGTCCCAGAGTCACAAAACCCCGCCCCTCCTGTCCCTAAACGGCGTACGCTGCAACTGGTCATAGACTGCCCCCCTGTGGAGCAGACTGGACAAACGCATGTGTCTCTGATTAAAATGGGCGAAACGGACCAGTTGCAGAGTTCCGGCGATTCCTCGGGTCTGAGGCAGATGAGAGAAGAGATGAAGCAACGGCATCGGCGTCTAACGGCGAAGGACGAAGACTCTGGCAGCAACGACGAGGGCAGTCAGGACAGCACCAAGGTCAACTGTGACCGCGGGGCCCACGACGATCCTTCCAGCGCCTCCACCGTGTCGGAAGAGGAGTTCTACGAAACCCAGCCGGAGACAAATGACGTGTTGTCGAACGGCGGGACGACGGGCTCGGGTCGGGGTCGTAGGCAGGGCGACGGCGTCAACATGATGGCTCGTCTCTCCCAGAGTATGTTGGACTTACGGGAGCCCGTCCAAACGGACGACAGCACGGAGCTCATCCGCCAATCGCAGAAGCTGCGCAGACAAACCCACCCGTCGCCGCAGAGGCACATCGGCCAGGTGAGGCGCACCTGAGGATGTTGATGTTTTTTAAATAAAAGGATCCTTGAGCCGTGTTTCTACCCTGACCCTGAACTCGCACACACTGCTGTTTTTCTTTTTTGGAGCAGGGCGTGTCACCGCTGGAACAAGTTCTTACCTGTTTCTGCTTCTGTCAAAATGTCAGGGGTTCTTCAGCGCCGCGCGCGCGTGTGTGTGTGCGTGTGTGTGCGTGTGTGTGTGTGTGTACCTGGATACAGCGCTCGGCTGATCATGCCAGGGAGGATGATGAAGATGAAGGGCAGCATCTTCAGATAGGCAGCCAGGATGGAAGCTCCTTTCACATGACTCATGTTCTTGGCAGAGAGCGACCGCTGCACGATCACCTGCAAAGACCAAACAAAACAGTTTCATTCACGTTATCTACGAGTTGCGATGAAAGTGATTTGGTTTTCCGTTTCCATGACAACGTCAACCCTGACACTGCTCATAAATACTTGACTCTGAGGCGTCGAACCCTGATCTATGGTTTTCTTGACAAGATAAGTTTTCATTGGCTTCACTTTGGCCCAGAGGCACCGCCTCTGTCTTTGGTGTAAAACTCCAGGGTTCACTTCCTGGGCAGGTTTGAACGCCCCCAGTTGGGGGCCGGGTGAGGTGGGGGGTTGAATTCCAGTGGGCTGACTGCCTACAGTAAGGTTCACTGTGGTGACAGTTGTGGAGACTGCTGCAGATGAAGATGGATGGATGGATGGATGGATGGATGGATGAGTGGGTTCAAGCTCATTCAGCAGCTGTTTTCTCCACAGGGACGTCACATTGTCACATTGTCACATTGTCACATTGTCTTCACAAACTTGGACTCATTGACACTTTTCCCTCCTTCTTTTTATCCAGTTGTTCCGGAACTCCAGATCTCCTGATCGTAGTGCCCGACTGCGGGGTTCCTCGCCGGTCGGTTTCCAGCGTCAGACTCGAGCCGCGGCCAGCCCCGTGATTATGGGACACCGGTTCTGGCAGGGTCAGACAGGGATGACCCAGCCCGACTCGGCTCAGCTCCACGCAGAAAGACGGTCGGGACGCTCGCCGCGACGCCACAACCAGGAGAACAAGATGGACCTCAGTTCCCCTCAGCCTCCGACAAACCCCACAGGGTTGATGGGAGTTTCTTTCTCCAAACTGAGTAATTTCAGACATCTGAGGGCCAGAGGAGGCGTCCCGCAGAAGAAGACTTCTCAGAATAAGGCTGCGAGGTAAAGACTGAGGACTAGCACTGGGCACAGGGCTTTGGTTTGGGCTTCCTGTTCAGGAAAAGACTCATTATTGTGGAATCTTTCTCAGGCATTCGTTTCACTTCCTTCTTCTACAGCCCAGGCCCAACAGTGTGTGACTTCATGTAATTAGGACTTGATCTGCTGCTGCTGGTGGAACTGATCATGTGATGAAGTTAGATTAAGAGTTCTAGCTTCATGAAGTGAAGGATCAGCAGGATCTGGACTTGATTTCGTCGTGGTTACTGATGGTGTGTGTGGGTGGGGGTCAGGAGGGGGTCAGGAGGGGGTCAGGAGGGGCTACTGTGAGGTTTAACTTTCTACTCTGTATGTGACACATATCTTGATTCAGCTGAACAGGTGACGGCAGTGATTTATCTGAACATGAGAATAAAAGTGGACGTTGTAAATAAGAGGAGGACGAGAAGATTCTCATTGTTTTTCTTTTTTTCAGAAATAAACAGTTCATTTGAAAAACGACTAAAAATCTTCTGGGACTGAAACCTTGTGTGTCTGTGTCTGGACCAGAGATGTTCTGATTCTGAGAGAACGTACTCCAGGTCTGGTCTTCAGCTCTGGCTGAAAGTCATTTCTCGGAGCTGTAACTACTTTCACAGACACTTTTGGACACGGACGCGTCAATAAAGGGTCGTAAAACCAAAGTCCGTGATGATGTTGGGCTTCGGTTCCTGGAAACTCCAATCAAAACACACACACACACACACGGTCATAAAACCAGGTGAACCAGACAGAACTGTTACCTGGTCACTGCACCAGTACCATGTAGCCAGGATGGTCAGCCCCAGCGTCATGCCCGGCCAGGGCAGGTCTCCGCTGACGGCGTCCCTGAATAAGTGCATGGCGTCCTGGCGGGGCAGGTGGCAGGTGCTGTTGGGGATGATCTTGGTGGGAACGGCCAGACTGTAGACGCGCTCCAGGTTTCCATAGCCGCCGATCTTGTTGAAGGCTGTGGGGGAAACAGGAAACAGATCCGTATTAAAGTTATTTTAACAAAACTAGGTGATGATGATTAAAAGACTGAAAGTGATTCTTAAAATTCCATATAAACTTTTGTAACGTTTTCCCTGAGGAAGGTCATCAAACCAGCGGCCGTACCAGTGATGGTCAGAATGATGGCTCCAATAATCATGATGAAGGTCTGCAGGGTGTCGGTGTAGATGACCGCAGCGAGGCCTCCTGCAGGACGGGAGCTGAAGTTCATTCTCAGAGGACTTTTAATGTCATTAAAGTAAATAATTCAATTAAATCAGTCACTAAATTGAACCCTGAACTGCTGTTAAATATGAAGGCCAGTGATTCCCAACCTCTGGGGCGCAGCACACTAGTCATGGTGGAAAATGACCCAGTTTCACTCAATTGCAATCAAATACCTTTCCACTAGGTGGCAGAAAATGGCCATGAAAACTAAAATAGACAAGAAAAACATAATTTTGTCTTTCTTCAATTCCTGTTGGCATTGTCTTCAACTAAACAGGTTCAAGAGGGACATTTTGTCAGATTTTTTTTTTTTTCTGATGAAAACTATGAGCTGCAGACAGAAAGAGTTGGAAACACTGGTTCAGGTAAAACAGTGAGACGTAGACGAAGATTGACCTGCGATGGTATAGAGTGCAGTGACCACCAGCATCAGAACGGTGGACAGATACAGGTTCCATCCCAGACACACCTGAACAAACAGGGCTCCAGAGTAGAGGTCGGTCTGAGGGGGGACACAGAGCAGATGTCAGGCTTCACACGGCAGCACTGTTGGCTGTGTGTGTGTGTGTGTGTGTGTGTCTCACTGATATCTTTGTGAAGACGGACAGCAGCAGAGACAGGACGGCCAGGTAGGTTCTAATCCTCTCTCCTCCGAACCGCCGGCCCAGATACTCAGGCATTGTCACGATCTGAAAAAACACATAAATATATATGTTTAGATATTGTGTAATAATCTGTAATCTGTAATAATCTGAAGCTACAGACCAGACACTGACAATATTCAATATCCTTTATCTGTATTTGTACATTTATATAGACATTATATGCAGACACTCATCAAGGCCTGTCTTTGGCCAAGTGACGTATGCTAGATAAATAGTTTTGTGAGTCACTAGATGGCAGCATTTCAGCTAATTTTTATGAACTAACAGTGAAGCCCAGTGAGGAAGTTCAACAGTAGAAGCACCAAGGTGGTCACTTCTACAAGTTTGTCAAATTAAATAATCCAACAATGATCACTGTGGATTACACTCAGTTTGATCTCTACAGCGCCACCTATCTCTTCAGTGTCAGTGGGCCAGAGTCTCATAACTATATTGATCAGAAGGTCACAGTTGAGGAGAAGTTTGACCAGGTTTGTCCAAGACCTGACAGATGGAGCACATTTGTTCTAAACATGTTAAACTATTTTATCTCTGTGTTTAATTCACTCTAATCTAATCTAATCTAATCTAATCTAATCTAATCTAATCTAATCTAATCTAATCTAATCTAAGTGACTTCATTAACCACATATTTCTGCCTCTGTAGTGAATCAGTTGGTTTGAAGTTATCTCTAACGGCAGTGGAGTGAAGGGACGGCAGATGATGGCAGATGATGGCAGATGATGGCAGATGATGGCAGATGATGGCAGCTGGCCACAGGAGGGCGCTGTGGAACGGACTGGACTTGGAGCTTAAAGAACCACCGTGGTTTTGGTTTGTGACGTCATCAACCCACTACAGGTCGATCGTTCAATAAATACGACAGTGAGTGAGCACGTGACTTTCTACAGCTGATCCATGGTTACGGACCGAGAGTCGGTTCAATTCCCTGACGGTGTCTCACCCCTGAGGAGATGTAGACAGGCACGAAGACCCAGGCCAGAGCCAGCAGCACGTACGTGGCCTGTGAGACGACAGACAGGTAGGTTAGACAGTCACCTGCGGGAGAACCCGCTGGGATTCACTCATCTCCGACGCTGCTCTACTGCCCTCTGCTGGTCAATGTCTATTACAGCAACTATAACCACTTACAACAACCATTTCACCGGTATCGTTTTGAGCAGTTGAGCCTCGAACACAGGTGTCATATCCGATACCTGTGTTCGAGTCCCAGACCGAGACCAGAACAACATTATTATTTTCTCAGTTTGTGAAAGTTCTAACTCCGTGTGTTGAACATCACAGTTGGTTCAAAGCATCTCCAGCTTCGGTACCAGCTTCGGTACCAGTTCACCAGCAACAGGTTGTTAACTCACTGTATGAACCAAATAATGCTGAAACACAGGAACTCACGTTCCACTCAAACCCCGCCACGGCGATTCCTCCTGCGGCGCCGGTCCCGGCCAGACCGATGAACAGACCAGAACCTTCGGAGCTGGCGAACAGAGAGGCTCCGATCTGAAGAACCAGGGATGGCAACGAAAACAAGCGCAGTTTTGAGAAGATCATCAAAATACACATAGAAAGACATCTGACACAGTGGTGCCCAAGCCCCGGGCCGTGGACCAGCACCGGTTCATGGGACGTGTAGTGAGGGGCCAGACGGGAAGACGACGTTACTGAGATCATTTCTGTTTTACAGCTTCATCCTCCACCTCCTCCACGGATCTGCTGCTGAACCTGAAGCTGGGATGAAGCAGCTGGATGAAGAAGAGTTTCTTAGCTCAGAGATGTTTGAAGAGACTTCAACTGTCCAACTGAGCTGGACTCAGTGGAGTTAATTAATTCAACACTCTGTAGAAAAGACAGCTTCACAAAACTGCTAGAACATCTAAGAAGTTTCCTGAGACCTTGACCTGGATGATGGAGAACCTCTGGGTCTTTCAGGTGAAGGTTGAGGAGTTTCCTCAGGGAAATGGATGAAGTCAAAGTTCAATTTTCACCCACGGACACACACATTCTGACCCACCTCCACCTCCACCTCCACCTCCACCTCCACCTCCACTCCCCCCTTTGTCTTCATGGAATGAGATGAGATGATGATTCACTCACCGGCCACCAGGCCATGTCTCGACCGGCCAGGAAATATCCACTCAGAGTGTTTCTGCTGACCCTGCATGAAGACTGAGGACAGGAAGGTCTCAGCAGACACACACTCACACACACAGATACATGAACTTGTCTCCTTCTCACCCAGATGCCCACAGCCAGGTTGAGCAGGAAGTAGGTCGCTATGACGATAATGTCAGAGAAGCTGAAGGACTGGGACAGAGCGTAGAAGTTGACGGTGTCATTCGACATCCTCGGGTTCAACTCCCAAACACAGGCAGAGACAACGCTGGGACGGCCGTGAGACGCAGCTCCTGTCCAACCTAGTAGAGAAGCGGAGACAGAAGCAGGAAGACAGGTGCGACTCCAGGTCCCGGGAACCGTAGGAGGACCATAGTGGACCAGGGTCCTGAGCGTGAGAGGGTCGGCCCTCCCACCATGAACTGATGATTAAACACATCAGCCTAATGACACACACACACACACACACACACACACACACACACACATACAGGTAATGGAGAGCGTGGGTGGGGGGGGGGGGGGTGGAGCAGATGCCCTCTTAGCTCAGAGTCCAGGCTGGTGGACACACACACCGTGGTGGTCAATCATTGGCGATGAGAGCTTCATAATCATTAGTGTCCAAACACGTCAGCTGTAAAGTGCTGAGGACCAGGAGGTTCAACCTTCATCATCTCTGACCACCGGCGCTGAAGAAGACGACGGACAACTGAGAGACGTCGCAGTCATTCCTCCAGCCACGGTCACATGACCTACGAAGGTCATGATAAGAACCACTGAGCTTTCTTCTCAGCACCCACTGAAGTTCTGGTTCCCAACCACCGGGCCGTGACCCTCAGGTGGACCAGGACGTCTTCTTGGGAGTTCACAGCCGTGTCTGTTGGTTCAACGACTGAAATGATTGTCAACAACAACAACAACAACAACAAGAAGACAGGAAAAACATCCATTCTTTGGAGTGTGTGTGTGTGTGTGTGTGTGTGTGTGTGTGATTGATGATAATGTGTGTGACGTGGGGGGGGGTCAGTGCTGCCACCATCTGCTCCTGTGAGCAGACAAACATCCTGAGACACAGTGAGACACAGTGAGACACAGTGAGACACAGTGAGACACAGTGAGACACCGAGTCAACTACACATCATGAAACACATGAAAAAAAAAACAACAATTTCATCAATGATTTAACCTGATTGATGATTTAACTTTGGTCCATGAATGATGGTGAGTCCAGACCCAAGGTCTCAGGTCAGAAGTTCTGCAGTAAACCCTGGTGAGTTCTGTCGTCAGTCTGTCGTCAGTCAGATGTGTATAAGAGACAGACAGAGAGGCTCCGATCTGAAGAAC
>JAFBJS010008045.1:0-16568 GCA_016785265.1 Paraplagusia blochii | reverse complement strand
GTATGGATCAAGTGGAAGTAATAGACAGATGGGGACAAAAGGAAACATTATTTCGCTGCTGCCCGGCACCAATTCACCCACGGACCAATACCGGTCCCAGGATCAGTGGTTGGGGACCACTGCCATAAAGGACCATTGTGGCTGGATGTATTTGTTCCAACCAACAATAGTTCACCTGAGTTGACCAATTTAATCGACTGATCTCAGTCATCAGGCAGCTGATTGGTCAAACTATTGGCTCCTCTCGCCAACAACTTCCTGTAGTTGTTTCAATGCCATGCGTCGGGAGAATAGAACGGAAATTTCTTAATAGTTTAATGGGAGAGAAGGAGGTGACTAGGAACGCCATTGGACGCTCAGTTGTTGATTATGTTGAATGCAATTTTATTACATTCTGATTGCTTCCCTACTTTGTCCTCACCATGTTATTCATTTTAATACATGGCACTTCATTTAAGTAGCATTTTGTGTTTCTCTGATTGCAGTGCTTCACTAAAAAGATGCAGAAATATAAACATATTTGATACAAATACCATCTGACCTCCGTGACAACATTTCACTATAGACAAGAAGAGGAAAAAAGTACAGAGTGAATCATTTGGATGTTTTTGTATAATATCTTAACGATGACTCAAGATGCCTTAGTGGGTGAGGCCTGGTGTTGGGAACGCTAATCTGGGATTAGGGTTTCTCTGAAAAAAAAAAAAAAAATCTAGTTTGACAGAGATATAGAGGCGCTTGAAGAAAAAAAAAAAGAAACACTAATGATGACATGATACCAGCAGCGTAAAGAGCCCCCTGTCTGTCATGACTGAAACCACTGCAGAGAACGCAGAGTCTGCATGCAACAAACACTGAATCCCCACAACACAGCGACTCGGCTTGTTTCCTTGCAGTAACAGTCCATGGTGTGACAACTTCAAAGTCTCGGGGCTGGCTGAACTGGGAGAATTATTTTGTCCCTGTCCTCTTTTGTAGCTCACAACAGTGCAAGCACCCGACTGAGCCTTCTCTGCTATTAGCTGCTAACCCAAACAGCTGCATAATATCTAGGCCTCTTATACATGAACTCAGCAGGATGGGATCACGGGATAAAAACCTACTGTCATGATAAGTTGTAAGGGAATTACGTTTCCCATAGGGATGCTATGATTTCTCTTTGTGCGACTTAGCAGATGTATTTTAGGAACAGTCCTCTCTGACCGCCCCTGTGTCCATGCTGCATTTTCAGGAAATGAAAACAGCATCACACCAGAAAATATTGGCTGTCATTTATCAAAGTGCCTTGCAAACGACGAAGATTTAAACATGTGGAGAGACATATGAACCTCTCTCAACTGATTTATTAAACCACGGCACAACACCTAAATAAGCCCTGATTTGACCATGGACTGATAAATTGAGTCAGCTGTGGAAAACAAGGACACGCTGCACTACGTCCTTACTTACATTTGACAGGAACTAATTTATGTGTGTTTGGCGATTCGTAGCCTAAAAAGAGAGTGGCAAGTGTGGTGCATTTGCATTTTCCATATAAAAAAAGGAGTCACTTGTTTGCCTGTTTGATCCCAGGCCTTTCTGTAGTGGGCGTACACAGGACTAAACTAGGCCATTGGTAGTATAGACTGTAGAACTGTCCACCTTGTCCTTGTTTTTTTTTTTTTTTTTCAAAATAAAAGTAGTGTTAAGTGATTCTGGGAGAAGATCTGAGAAAGCCAGAAAAGCTTACATATTGTTAGTGTTTCTTCAAGCTACGAAGGAACTAGACCGACATAGTCAGGAGAGGCAGTGAAGTATGTGAGGGTGGTTTAGGACAGGCAGATTTGTAGTCAGGGTAACGCGAGTTAGACGTAGAGTTCGGTTTTCATTACAGCTTCATTAGTGAGAGTAGCAAGCAGATAAATGTGTGCACAGGACTAAACTAGGCCATTGGTAGTATGGACTGTAGTACTGTGCACCTTGTCCTTTCTTGGTGACTGCTAGGTCTTGCCCCAGATCCTGTCGCAGTTTATTATGCAAAGGAGCTAGACCAATATAGTCAGGAGAGGCAGTGAAGTATGTGAGGGTGGTTTAGGACAGGCAGAGAGTCATTAAGACATCAGGTTGATTTGTAGTCAGGGTAACATGAGTTAGACGTAGAGTTCGGTCTTCATTACAGCTCTGACGCCCTTTTATTTTTTAGGGTGAGTAACAATTGCCGATGATGTTTGCAGATGACATATCTGTAGTGAGAGTAGCAAGCAGATACATGTGTACACATGACTAAACTAGGCCATTGGTAGTATCGACTGTAGTACTGTCCACCTTTTCTTCCTTGGTGACAGCTAGGTCTTGCCCCAGATCAAGTTGCATTCCATTATGCAAAAGAGATATATAAATGTTTTTTTGTTTTTTTTTGTTTTTTTCAAAATAACAGCAGTATTAAGTGATTCTGGGAGAAGACGAGAAAGTCAAAAAAGCTTACGCAATGTTGTTGTTTCTTCAAGCTAAGAAGGTAGCAAGAAGCAAGACCTACAGTCAGGAGAGGCAGTGAAGTATGTGAGGGTGGTTAAGGACAGGCAGAGGGTCACTAAAACATCGGGTAGATTTGTAGTTAGGCTAACACATGAGTTAGAGGTAGGGTTAGGTGTTCATTACAGCTCTGATGCCCTTTTAATTTTTTAGGGAGACGATGATGTTTGCAGATGACATATGATCTGTAGTGAGAGTGGGAAGCAGATAAATGTGAGCCTAGATAGTTTCGAGGTGTGACAGAAGTGTGACCTGATATGTTGTTAGTTTACAAACTGTGGCTCCATCAGAGAGACAGAAGGTATGGCTGCAGGTGGCAAAGCCCAGACAGACTCAACGGAGCAGTTGGAAAATTCCTGGAGGCCTGAGTTTTAATTGGCCTGCCTGTCGAAAATATATCACAGCTTTGGTGAAGCTGACTGCCTTGCCTGGAACTGGCACACATCTACAGACAAATAATCTGCGCTCATCAGCTGTCACTCATAATGGTGTTAACCAGAATGCAAAAAAAATATTGTTTGGAAGAATCAAGGATAGCAGGGCAAGTGCAGCATGGAGGATGCAATCATGTTTGGATGGAAACGAGGAAACAAAGTTGTGTGTTGATTGTGCAAAATCTGTTTGTCAAATTTTGGTACTTATTATCAAAACATTTGCCAGGCCACCATCAGGAGTAGTGTCTCCTCCATTAGCATCACTTGTTAATCTGAGTTGCTAGTTAAGGAAGTAAGGAACAGGACGACATTGCGATCCACACTCGCTCAGTGGACCTCAGTGGTAACTTGGCAGTAGGGGGACTCAAACTGGGGACCTTGCAAACCCAAGTCCGCTTCACTGCACCATATACCTATCCACACCACCCGAAGGACATCAGTCCCAGGTACAATTTCATAACTATAAAACCCCTCCTACCCGGACTAATGTTCTGAAACCTATTTTGATCTATGGTACATACATATAATAATAATAATTAAAAAAAACTATCAAAGTACATAAATAAAATCTTGCCAAAGGTTAGTAAAGAAATATAACATTCTTCTAATGTAATTTAATAATCATAATTGACTAAACTGTTACCCTGTTTAGTGGAAGAAAACCCTGGCAGGGATTGAAGAAAATCAATCAATCAAAGATCTAATTCAATAGCTCTGATAATCTTTATTTTAGTTTCCATAGCTTTCTGCTGCCACCTAGCATGGGAGCAATTTATTATCCTGTCTTCCATGCATCCATGCAAAGAAAAATATGCAAAAATGAATGATAGTTTTCAGTAGAATTTGGCACAGTGGTCAGGAATCGCTGCCCACTAGCATTAAGCTGTTCACTGAACAGGACACGTTTTCCATGAAAGGAAACACAATAACAAATACCAGGCGGTCAGTGGCTGATTGGTAATTTAATTGGCACGAATATTATTATTTTTTTGTTTTGTTGTCAACAGAGTTAGTGAACCACTCTGCAGGTTGGACAGCCCTAGTCACCAACTTGCATCGAACTGTCATTGCCTCTTGTCCCTTAAAACAAAAAACTGTGAAGGTAATGTTTACTAGTCATTTTTCACTGTCATGTGGTCGTAAGAGCGTGTCTTCACTCGTGCACATGCGGTGCCTTTAGTGTATGAGTAGCCTGAACGAAAGTAGCAGCACAGGAGGCGGGCGACAGGCTGAGATGAAAGCAGATGATCCCTTGTGGCAGCCAAAGGAAAAAGAATCAATAAATACTTTGGAAGTAGAGAGTATAAAGAATTAAGTGTAAGGTGTATATAATCATTTAAGGCACATTCACAGTATCATACTGTTTTTAAATATAAACAAAACTGGTAGATATTCAATTCAGTACTCTAGAAAGAAATACACGCAGTACAAAGTACATTAGCATGTTTTGGTATAGTTGAAGTTGTCGTCCCCAACCAAAAGGTATTTAATATTTGGCACATAACGGTGTTTTATTTTGAAAATGTACCAGAATCTTTGTCATCTATCTATGACTGACACTTGCCTCTGTCACATTTTACCTACATCCACCACCTTCTCAACAATAGTACAGCCAGGATTCCTAAACTACTTCAAAACTCCTTCAATTGTCATCTGCTTATCTGGAGCCTGGACTCAGGGGCAGGATTCAGAAGGGGGTTACGCAGACTTCCCTCTCCTTAGAAAATTCTCCAGCTCATCTGGGAGGATCCCACGGTGTTTCCAGGCCAGCCGGGATAAGTAGTTGCACCACCGTGTCCTGGGTCGTCCTCTGGGTCTCCTTCCAGTGGGATAGGACCCAAACACTTCCACGGAGGATATCCGATATAAATTCCCAAACCACACCAACCGACTTTTCTTGATATGAAGGAGCAGCGACTCTACTCCTTGCTTCTCCCAGGTGACAGAGGTCCTCACCCTATCTCTAAGGGAACGCCCTGCCACCCTGAGGAGAAACCTTATTTCAGCTGCTTGCTTCCAGGGTTGAAGTCTTTCGATCATGACCCAAAATTCTTGACGAAAGTTGGGGGTAGGGTATACAGGGATATAGCATTTCTGCGATCACTGCACCAATCCCCCTTGTCAAAATCACGTTCAATTTTTCCTTCACTGCTTCTGAAACGTTATAATTGCCTATCATGTCATTATATTTCTAAATTTAAAATGCTGGTTTCTGGAATTTTCTGCTGGTGTCAAAAAGTTTCGTTTTTTGCCGTAACTTTTTTCTATTTCAACACTGCCTGGTGTTTAAGAGTTAGCTGTTGGCGGTTCCGAGGACTTGGTGCGTAGCGGGTCGGCCCATTGTGAGTGCCGGTGGACCTGTCCATGTATTACAGCCAGGCCCATAAAGGTCCATAGGTCCAAAAAATGCCAACTGTCAACATCCTTGTGTGGTCTTTCACAGAGTACGTATTCACTGTCCATTTCAATGCCACTTTGCGACCAATAGTTCTGCATTAAAACTGACACAAAGTTACGAGGTCACTGTTAACTTGGTTGCACACATAGAGGATCAACACTGACAAATACATTATAAAATACAAATTTATGCGTGTTATACATTCTATTTAGGAGTATTCACCAGCCACACCTTAAAAACCAGTCTGAGAAAAAGTTGCTAGACACTTACATGGTCTGTGTTGCCAAAAAAGTTGTTCATGTTCCCTGTAGAACGTGATACACCAACAATTCTTTATTTAGAACTTCTCTGTTTTGCTAGGTAAACTTTTTTCGGTACCTGGCATAAATGACTCAAATGCGATATAACAGTTTTTATAGAGGATGCTAAGGTTTTATCCAAAGAGCAATTTGCAAATTAAGATTACCGTATGTTTACGACTATAAGGCGCACATAAAAGTCTTAGATTTTCAACAAAATGATAGTGCAGTGCACCCTATGTGTGTTCTTGTTGTTGTCAGGCGGAAGTAGTAGAGGACACCATGAGAACGTTAAAGGGGGAAGTGTGGGCGTTGTTTTGCTCCCTCCCTTTTTTTTAATACGCACACTTGTACGCTTGTGTGTGTGTTGTTGTTGTTGTAGGCGGGCGTAGTAGATGACACCATGAGAACTTTAAAGGGGGAATTGTGGGCGTGGATTGTATATAAAACCTGTGCCTTATGATCAGCTGCGCCTTATGTGTGTGTAAAATATAGTGATGGTTCACAAAACTGAGACTGAGCCTTTTAGTACGGTGCGCCTTACGGTCGTGAAAATACGGTAATTATAATATAATAAATTACTGCACAAAATTGTGATTTGTGATTGTGAGAACTTTTGACTAAAACTGGTTCTAAAACTATCACTGGTTAGTTTTAGAAAAATGTTTCCTATGCCACACATGGTTATTTTAAGATTTTTCCTACGAGGCAAATCTTCTTTTTTTATTATTATTATTTCACCTTCATTACCTTGTAAAATGAGTGCTACTGTACGTGTGAAATGATTTTCCCTCCTTCTTAGCAAAAAATTAGAATTAAGTTCCAGCTCAACATGTTGGAAAAGAGAATTATTTAAAACACAACGTCTACTTGTCATTGAGTATTTAATAAAGTGTTAGATAAAATGCTTTTTTTTTCTGTTTAGTGTAAATCTGGAGCAGCTTTGTTACTGCGTAATATGACAATTGCGTTGCTTACAGAGTGGGTGTGGGTTACAGAGTGGGTGTTTCTCACTGCACATTTGGTGACACATTACAGAGGCCACATGCGTTGAACCTAAGTTACGTAATCTCTACATTGCGCCTTTTGTTAATTTACTGTATGTCATGAATCAGTCTGTAGCCGGGGAGATAATGCTAACTTCAGCTGGTTGATATGTTGTAATGATTTGTT
Organism: Paraplagusia blochii; assembly: GCA_016785265.1. NCBI lineage: Eukaryota > Metazoa > Chordata > Actinopteri > Pleuronectiformes > Cynoglossidae > Paraplagusia > Paraplagusia blochii. The sequence continues at coordinate 9,753 of JAFBJS010008045.1, read as the reverse complement.
GTTGCGGTAGATCTACCACTTTATATATGATGTGTCTATAAATTACACAGGAAGCACACAGATAACTCATCCTGGAGGTGTTTTTGATTGCACAGCATGGTTACACATTTTGATTTATAGTGAAGACTTTACATCACAGATACATGGATATCTGGACAACCACTATCCAACACCCTGAGAGGAGCATTGTTGTTGGGGAAGAGTAAGAGTTAAATACATACAATATAGAAAATGAAGACTTTTTTAGATTTAGGCAAAGAAAATTAAAAATTAAAACCTACTGACCCTGTGGTGATAAATAAATGATCTGAAAAATACGGTGCATTCATTTGGCTCAAATTCATAACATTTAAATCCCATCTTATATATTTAATGCATTTGTACTTATGCTTTACTTTATCTCCTACCAAACCGTTAAGATTTATACATTGTTCTATCCTGTTTCATTTTCGGTAAACATATCAGCACGTACTGAATAACTGTGATTAAAAAATATATATTTTAGTCTTACAAAGTCCAACTTAGCTTTGACCAGAGGTCCACTTTTCAGGACAGTGGCCTAGTGGTTAAGGAAGCGGACTTGGGTCTGCAAGGTCTATGGTTCGAATCCCACTACCGCCAAGTTACCAGTGAGATGTCCTGCGCATGGCATCGTCCCTATACTGACAGTGGTGGCCTAGTCGTTAAGGACGCGGACTTGGGTCTGCAAGGTCCTCGGTTCGAATCCACCAGCTGCCAGGTTGCCAATGAGGTGCTCTGAGCCTGTCTCTTATACACATCTACATTTTCCTGACTCAATGTTCAATTACTTACTCAATTACGACCATTTTTTTTTTCATAAATATTTTTGATGTGGTAGTGGTGGCCTAGTGGTTAAGGAAGCGGACTTGGGTCTGCAAGGTCCATGGTTCGAATCCCACTACCGCCAAGTTACCAGTGAGATGTCCTGCGCATAGCATCGTCCCTATACACTGCTCCTCCACTGCTCACTCAAATACCTTTATAAATATCTTTTCATTGTGCGCTGTGGTGTAAATAACAACGTCTCAATGAGAAAAAAAAAAAAAAAAATTATTTCTTCTTCAACTAACTTTACTTAAAGCCCCCACTGTCATTTTTCCCTAGGGCGACATCAGCTATTAATGCTAAAAAAAAAAAAGAAATGTTCTATAAAAAGTCAATTAACACAGGTTCTGTGAAATGCAATACATTGCACATAAGCAGAAGTAACAAAAAAGTCAAAAAAAATCTGTTGACTAGGCTTTTGAGAATTACTCAAAATTGTCGAGAGCAAATATATAAAATAGAAAAAAACTTATTATGGTATATATACTGGTGAATTACACAATGCTATATTTTAGTACAGAACAGTACATCAATCTGTGAAAATACATCAACTTTGATGATCTGAAGTTCAGATCATTACAAATTAGTTTTCCGATCAACACTGGTCTCCGTGAATGAGAAAACTGCATTAGATAAAAGTGAATAATGCAACGACGCAAAGTCTCCATTGCAAGATTCACATTTATCTACTGCAGTGTTTCTCCTTGAGTGCACAAACAACACAAAAAAAATATGTTTTTTGGCATTGTTGACTTGCTGTGAATCCCCTCCATAAATCTTGTGGGCCAATCAATGTGGGGCCCATAAATGAACCGTGGGCCGCAAATTTGAGACCCCTGCCTTAAAGTGAAGGAGCGGAGGCTGAGTAATGTTTTATTAAGTCTATATTCATAAGTGTTTCAGCCTTTTGCATCAGAGACTCTGACTGTGTTCTGCTCGGTGTCATCCTAGCATAAGTGAGGTAAGTGGACTCAAAAGAATGTCTTGTTTGCCTGCGTATGAGGCAATAGGAAAGTGACGGCAAACTGCTTCACAGAACTTGGTCTTTCTGCTTAAATGGGCTTGGTGACAAAGTTTCAGTGGCAGACAGAACCTCGTCATAAAAGCTGTTTGATGTGCTCTCTGAAGTCGAACACAAAAAAAGAACCTGGACATACTGTTGAAAAAAAAACAAAAAACGTACTCAATAAAACTGGAAAAAATGATTGAAAAAAAAAATCTCGTTTTTTTTCTATATTAAAAGCTAGAAATGACAATAAAAAGCAGCTTCATAATAACCTTATGAGCAGAACAAAAAGAGAAAAATCTACAATTTCAATGCGAAAAATAGATGACATTTTACTCCGACTGCTTCTGCTGAGAGGATTGGTGCCTTCAGTGGCACACAGTGCAATTTTATATATAACAAAAATACTGCAGGACATGTTTTACACCTAACAGATTGCAATGACTGAAAAGTACACACAGACTTTTAATGGTTCCCATTCCATGTACATAAAAGAGGAAAAAAACGCAGGGGGAAAAATGCAACACTAACTGTCATTAAGGGCAGATATTCATCGGGCTTTTATTATTGCACTTAGAAGACACTTAGGAAAAACACAGAGTCAGTGAAATAAAGCAGAAGTGTAAGAAATTTAGGGCAACGGATACGACATCGCGGCAATAAAATATAATGTATGTGTACGGTACTAATGTAATTAGATAAACCTTTAATATATGAATATATAAGCGCATTGACATTATAACATAATAGATTTTTATATCTGATATGTCATATAATACGCAATAATAGGTTTGATACCTTTTGGTGTCAGGATAATTTTTCTGTGTTATCTTCAGGACCAGGAGGAAGACAAGTTTTGCTAAACTGAGGCAGGAGAGTAGATTAGATTCATCTCAATAGATATTTAATAATAATTTGAGAGTTTATTTTGGGAAATTAAGGAGAACTAAGTTAAGTGACTGAAGATCACAGTTTCCAAATTAAAAAACATGTGCTTTGGTAATGAGAACAGTGGGCAGCTTTAGAGCACCCAGAGAGCAGTGGACGGGGATGATGCCATGCTCAGTGTACTCAGTGGGAACCTAGGAGCTAGTGGATTTTGAACCTGGAACCCAGTCTGATTCCTTAACCACAAGGATTAAGGAATTCCAAGTACAGATCCCAAGTACAGACATCCTCTGTCAGGAGAAGTCCTGCCAAGAGTCAATCCCTAAACCAGCCCTGATTCTTTAATGCCTGATGAAAGTAGCAAAAAAAATACATATTCATCTAATACGTAATGTCAAACTCAAGGCCCGGGGGCCAAATGTGGCCCGTCAAATCAATAAGTAGGGCCCGTGGCAGCTTACAAGACATGTTCTAATGTCAATGCAACAGAGATGTTTTACAACTGCAGTAACATGTACATATCAGTTATGGTGTAGTTACATCCACAGTCTACCATGCACAACCGGCCCTTCAGGGAAATTGGATTGTTGACGTGGCCCCACTGATCTAATACATGGGGCCATATACTTAACTGTTGCAGCAAATACGTACATTGTACTAAATTCCCAAGAATGTCTGTGTGTGTGTGTGTGTAAAATATCTCCTAATCATAAATGTACATTGCAATATAACTACAGAGCCTTACACTCGCCCTCATATAAGAAAACTGCTTTCTCACAGCAGCGTCAAAGGAGACGGCCATAAAATCTTCAAATTCATTCCAAGGATTGAGAGAGAGAGGGAGAGAGAGAGAGAGGGGGGAGGAGTGAGAGAGAGAGAGAGAGAGGGAGAGAGATGCCAGCCCACTTTGAATATTTAAATGTCCAAGGAGCAGGAAAAGAAAAAAAAAAAAAAATGAAGAGGGGGAGGGAGTCCGAGAGGGGAGGAGAGCTGCATGAACAAGCGAGTGAGAGATCAAGGGAAAGAGAGCGAGAACTCTGAATTGTGAGTGGCTTACGACACTCAGTGAACAGAAGGTGCTCCTGCATGTGCTGTCACTGCACTGGTCTGCTGCAAGGGATTGTGCGCTGCTTTGCTTCCCACATTTACCACCCTGCCTGCCTACCAGCACCAACACTCAGCAGCCTCCTACAGCGGGCTGAGAAAAACAGCCGGAGCGCGAGGGGATGAATGAAACCTGCGTGCTACGACAGATATCAGCGCCTCTCCGCACCCCGAGATGAGCCACTGAGATGACAAGGAATACCGATCCTCAGAAAAGCAGAGAGCCGGGATCACGTCTTTCGATCAGCGTGCATCCGTAACTAATAGCGTCATTGCCCTGCTTGAATGGAATTGAACCCTTCTAGACAGTGATTGCTACCCATGGACAAAACTTGACGAATCTGTTGAACTTGAGCAAGAACGGGAGAGGAGAGAGGAGATATTTGAGAGGAAAGAAAAAAATTCTTGGTCTTTTTTTTTTTTTTTTTCCCACCGCTTGTCTCTTTCCCCCTCTGATCATTGCAGCAGAGGACTGCAGAGGAGCTAAAGAGACAGAGCTCATGCATACATACAGGGAAACTTGCACTTCCCACCATCTCGCCGAAAGCTACTTGAATTCCTTCTCTTTCTGGCTCTTTCACTTGAGGAGAACTAAGACATTGTAAGGCTGCCAAGGATCTGGTGTCCACTGAAAAGGGGACAGGGGGCGGGGAGGGGTTTGTACCACAGTGGGGTCTTTTTCAGATGCGCACATAATTAGTGTTGAGGCACAAAGCAAGAGGGTGAATGGAGATTGTCAGCTTTTGGATAGGGGTGAGTTGGAACCTTTTCAAATAAGGTCCGTCAGTAAGGGATTTTTTTTTTTCTTCTTCTACCTGTTTACTTTCTGGCTATTATTTAATTTCCAGTGTAATCATCGTGACTTTTTGTGGGCGTATTGATTTCATTCAACGGCATTTAAAAAATAAACAGCGTACAGCTCTGACACGAAAGCCTAAGGAAAGGGTGAATATCTACATTAATAGGATGTGATAAAAATGGCGTGAAGGTGAAAAACATAACATACTGAGTGGTTCAATGGACATTTTCTCAGCGACATCTCTTGATATTTATGCTAATGGATTTCCTTCTAATTGGTCTGTATATAAAGTGGCCACTGAAGAAGCCCCCTGGGTTGATACTGTGTTCACTGGGCATTTTTTTAATGGTTCCTTTGGCAGAAGGGGTTTGTCCAAGACTGTGCCGCTGCGACAGCAAGTTGCTGTACTGCGAGGGGCTCAATCTCACAGACTTCCCCCGCAATCTGAGCGGAGCGATGGGCTTGTCTATGAGAGAGAACAACTTGACTGAGCTGCGTGAAGGCCAACTAGCTACTTTGTCCCAGCTAACCTGGCTCTACTTAGATCACAACAACATTGACTTTGTAGAGGAGGCTGCATTTGACAGGCTAAGGCGAGTGAAGGAGTTGGACCTGAGTAGCAACCGGATTGAGAGTTTGCCAAATGGCACGTTTAGGCCCCTCCCTAATCTGCGTATTCTGGATCTGTCATACAACAGACTGCAGGCGCTCGAGGCAGACCTGTTCCACGGCCTTAGGAAGCTCACGAATTTGCATCTACGCTACAATGCTCTCAAATTTGTGCCAGTGCGGATTTTTCAAGACTGTCGTAGCATGCAGTTTCTGGACTTGGGATACAACCAGCTGCAGAGCCTGGCCCGAAACTCCTTTGCTGGCCTTTTCAAGTTGACCGAGTTGCACCTTGAGCACAATGAGCTGGTTAAAGTTAACCTAGCCCACTTTCCTCGCCTGATCTCTTTACGTACACTGTACATGCACAACAACCGTGCCACCATTGTTGTCAACACCCTGGACTGGACATGGCATTTCTTAGAGAAGATTGACCTGTCAGCTAATGAAATCGAGTACATTGAGCCACACGTGTTTGAGAGTACACCCACCCTCAAGGCGCTAATGCTAGACTCCAATCGTTTGACCTACGTGGACCAACGCATCCTGGATTCATGGTCATCTTTGGACAGCATCACCCTGGCAGGAAATGATTGGGAGTGCAGCCGCAACGTGTGTGCCTTGGCTTCTTGGCTGAGCGCCTTCCGAGGCCAGCGTGACAGTTCCCTGCTGTGTTCAAGCCCTGACACCGCGCAAGGCGAGGATGTGTTGGATGCTGTTTATGCTTTTCAGCTTTGTGAGGATCCACCAATGGAGGAAACCACGGCGGGGCTGTACACCTCCACCAGGGATGTGGGCCAAGGAGGCTCTGTGATCTTGGGGCCTTTTACTCCCAAATCATACGAAGGTGAGGGAAGTGAAGTGATCACGAGTTCTGCTACCGTCACAGTGGACAATGATGACCTGGAGAGCACCATGCAGATTCACAAGGTGGTGACCGGCACCATGGCACTTATCTTTTCCTTTCTCATCATTGTTCTCATGCTTTATGTAGCATGGAAGTGCTTTCCAGCCGGAATAAGACAACTGAGGCAGTGCTTCAGCAGTAAGCGTCGCAAGCAAAAGCAAAAGCAAAGCATGCAGCAGATGGCTGCAATTTCTACTCCAGAATATTATGTTGACTATAAACCCAACCACATCGAGGGAGCCCTGGTAATCATCAATGAATATGGCTCTTGCACTTGCCAACAGCAGCCTTCTCGGGAATGTGAAGTATGACCCTGCTTTGTGAGTACCTGGGACGGTCTGGAAATACAGTGGATCCGTCCTCTTGGATTCGCCAGAGGAGCGGGAATTACAAGAAAAGGATTAGGGGCGAACCTCTCGATACTTTTTTTTTTTTTTTTTTTTTTTTATGCAGCATCTCACTGTGATGTGAAACGTGTCCGCTTAACGCAGCAGACGTTCTCAAAGTGGATTTACTGTTCTGCTGTTCTCGCCACGCTGAGAACACAGGGACCTTAACTATGGAACCTGTTGATGTTCTATGAACAGACAAAGGATTCAACCTGGGCTCTGAGGCTTTGTTCCTCGTGGATGGATTACTGAGCTTTAATGCGCGTTTCTACTTCAGGACTATTAATTATTGTTTCAAAGCTAATTGGGAAAATAAAAAAAGTGGACAAAAAAATAAATAAAACAACAAAACTTTGTATTATGTAAACAAACCATGAACTCAATATGACGACGATGTGAAGTTTCGCCTACAACAAAAAAGTATGTGTAATATATGTTGAAAAAAAAGAAATGTGGACAACAATCTTTTTTCTTTTGTAAAGAAAAAATGTTTAAATAAATAAAATTGCTATTCATGTTAAATACAGTGGTACGGGAGAAATGGGTAAAAATGAAGTAAAAAGGAATCACAGTAGATGCAGTCTTTGTGCTTATGGACTGGAGAGTGTCTGCAGTGCATCAAACCAAAAAAAAGGGGGGAGGGAAGGAAGGAAAGAGAGCCAGAGAGAGGGAAGGAAAGAAGAAAACAAAGAATATAAGAGAATATTTGCATCCCATCCCTGGCGTGAAACCCCATCGTCCAACTATTGACTTTACTTTTGAGTCTCATGTTTTTGTTGTTTTATCATTGACTGTGTTCATGAACAGTGTGGTTTCTATCGCTCCCTCATTGCCTGTTTGTGAATACTTAAAAAAAAAAAAAAAGAGTTTCATCTTAATCAGTAAGAATATTTTCATACTATTACATCACTATTTGTGTACCATCCAAGTAAAGAAAGCAATGTGTCAAAGATCTGAATCTACGTGTCTGGTTGTTTCTCTCTGTGCTCTACAGCAGGGGAGGCCACATATCAGCCAGTCCTTACTACTGCAGACAGCCGTCTTCAAACCCACCGCTTGTTTCAATTTCCAGCAGCTCCTATACTGTACCAACCCGAGAATTGATAAACCAGCTTCAAGAAGAATTTGCACATGCCGTTTCCTCCACTGTGTTGTCATGCAATGTATAACGTTTGTTGAATACCAGGCTATTTTGAGGTGTATATAAAATGCATATTTATATACACTAGTGCAAACATGTCATTTTTTTTTCTCTCCCCCATTTCGGTTTTCACTTGTAAATTAGTGCACTTACAGATGCTTTGCTTACTGGGTAAGAAAAGGAAGAAAAAAAAAAAAAAGAAAAAAGAAAACCATGTGTGGATCCCATACAAGAGAACGGTAATGGAAGTGTAACCATCACAGTGAAGAGAAGGACCAGGCTGCTCTCTAGTGTACATACCCACATCCTGTTGCTGCATTTTACCTATTCTGCACCATGTTCTGGCAATTTCTAGAGGAGACGCAACAAGGACAATGGATTTGTTGTGGCTTTTTTGGCTTAAAAGAAAAAAAAAAAAAAAAGAGGTAATTATTTTGCAAAGGTTTTGTGTTTGTTGTTTTTTGCACAAAAATTAAGAGATGTTTACAGCTTGTAAGTCAGCAGGAATAAAAGATAACCAAGAACTGACTGAGAATTACTACAATCCCAACAGGTTTATGAAATTATTTCTAAAATTCTTCACAAAACTGTTGATGCAGCAATTGTTGCTTACGCTTAAAAAGAAATCTGTGGGTGAACGGAGGCTGTGCGTCAGCTGTATCTGCAAATAACTGTAAAGGTTTTAAAGCGAGTTATATGATTCATAAACTGAAAAAAAAAATCTTATGGAAATGTTTATGTACGACTGAGGCATTAATGATCAAATACATGATTTAGTGGCAAAGAGGAAAAAAACACGTTTTTGCTGTTATAAATTTACTTCTATATTCTAAGTATTATTGAAATATAACAGGAAACGTACAGTACATGAGATGGGACTGAATTTTTTTTGGTTATCTTAACCATTGATGTCAAACTCCTGGTCCAAGGGCCACTTCTGGCCCGTGAACCCCTCATATTCTGGCCCTATATAATTTTGTTAATTTTTATTTAGTTACTCGAAATAGATAAATTGTTAAGTTTTATTTGCAAATGCTATGGTATAATATTCAAAGTAATAATCAAAGTAAAAAAAAAAAATGATGTTAAATTTAGCACGAGGAAGAAACACTAATGTCCACCGAGCAAGAGACAGTTTGAGACCTTTATCCTTAATGAGCTATTTGAAATTTTTTCTTTTTCACCCTCGACTTCTCCTTCTAGAATTTTTTCCTGATTAATTCCCATTAAGCTAATTCCAGGAGAAGTGGTTTGTCTTTTGGGATTTGGGAGGCATGTAGGCAACTTGAAATTACACATATTTAAGAGCAAAGATAACAACTTTCAACAACGTTTGGTGCTGTCTTTGTTTTTCCTACTTTTTCGTGTAATATTTGCTTTTCTCCCAGTTAATCAATGACTCATCCCTTTTGGGAAGTTGTTTTTTTTTTTCCTTGTCCATTTGTCTTTAAATAGGTGAGAAGTTTTCAACTTCCTCCAACGTCGTACAAAAACACAGCTCAGGGTAAATTTGAGGTCCTGTAGCTTAATTTGTATAAATATTGGATGATGTCTGGCAAAGACGCCAGCAGAGGCACTATTGATTTCATTTCACTCCTTTCTTAAACAAGCAGCAAGGGCAAAAGGTGATGGAGAACAGCTCTGAATATTTTAAAAGCTCCCGTCCAACTACTTCAGACTTATCCCCTGCCCCCCGGCCTCCTCTGCCTCCCCCCACTCATTTATCTCACCATTCCTCTCACTCGGTACATCACCTCATCAGACTGACAATGTATTGAATCTCTGCTTGACCTAATCCTGCGGTGATAATTCCCCGAGGGGGAGATACATGTCCTGAAACAGCATCGTTCACAAATGTCCTGATTAACTGATGCCATCAAATCGATACAGCCCAGTGGTAACTCCAAAGACTGCAACATCTCCAGTTGAATTTTGGCTCTTCAACACTTTTCAATTGGAAAGAAAAAAAAAAAAAAAAAAAAACATCTTTTTTGTTTTGTTTTTATCGGCGCCCATGATTTCTTTTTTTATTCTGCCTTTTTTGGGGGTAAATGGCTGACAGGA
>JAFBJS010008043.1:16334-32022 GCA_016785265.1 Paraplagusia blochii | reverse complement strand
CCTGTAGTCAACACAGAACCGGACAGACCCGTCTTTCTTACCCACCAGAACTATGGGGCTGCTCCAGGCGCTCTGTCACTCTTCAATAACTCCCATTTCCAGCATCTGTTTTAGTTCCTTCTGCACCACTTTACGTTTGTGCATAGGAAGATGGTACGGCCGTGAACGCACCGTCACACCCCGCGGTGTTTCTATGTGATGTTGTATGAGAGTGGTGCGCCCTGGAAGAAAGGAGAACACATCAGAAAATTTCTGTTAGAGCCCTTCCACGTCCGCTTTCTGAGCCGACATGAGGGATTTGTTCCCCAGAGGAGAGCTTGGACCAGGAGCCCCCACTGCCGGACCAAGCTCATCCTCGTCTCTCACCGTCAACACCAGGGCGACCGCTTCTGGCTCCACCCACCCCTTTAACAGATTTAAATGATAAATCTGAGTGTCTCCTCTCCTGTCAGAGCGCTCCACCTCATAATCAACATCAGCAACTCTCCGTCTAACTACAAAAGGTCCCTGCCACTTTGCAAGCAGCTTTGATGCTGAAGATGGGAGGAGCACCAGGACTTTATCTCCTGGTGCAAAGTGCCGCAGCATAGCTCCTCTGTCATACAGACGCCTCTGACGTTCCTGAGCCCTGAGCAAATTAACCCGTGATTCCTGCCCGAGTGAGTGTAGCTTTGCTCTAAGGTCCAGAACGTATTGAATTTCATTTTTACGTGGGCTTGGACCTTCCTCCCAGCTTTCCTTAAACAGGTCCAACACGCCCCTCGGCTTTCTGCCGAACAACAATTCAAAAGGGGGAAACCCCGTGGAGGACTGGGGAACCTCCCGCACTGCAAATAACAGGGGATCTAACCACTTATCCCAACTTGGACTGTCCTCCTGAATGAACTTCCGGATCATAGACTTCAGCGTCTTATTCAACCGCTCCACCAGCCCGTCAGTCTGAAGGTGGTAGACGCTGGTCCGAATAGACTTGATGCCTAATAATCGGTACAGTTCTTTGAGGGTCCGTGACATGAAAGATGTTCCCTGATCCGTCAGAATCTCTTTCGGGATTCCCGCGAGATGATCTGGAAAAGCGCGTCTGCAACACTCTTTGCAGAAATGTTACGCAGCGCCACGGCTTCCGGATATCTCGTGGCGTAGTCTATGACTACCAGAACATACCGGTACCCATGTGCATTGCGGTGAAACGGCCCGATGAGGTCCATTCCAATACGCTGGAAAGGAACCTCCATCAGCGGCAGTGGCCGCAGCGGCGCATGCGGAGTGGCGGCCGGGTTACCATCTGGCACTCAGGGCATGACGCGGAGAACCGGCGCACATCCCCGTGAATACATAGGCCAGTAAAACCGATCAGTGATGCGGTCTAGCGTTTTCTGGCTGCCCATGTGACGAGCCATTGGGTGATGATGAGCCGCCTGGAGTATAATCTCCCGGTGGCTCCTCGGTACTTACAGCTGGGTGGATGTGCCGCCGCCACACGTCTCAAGGCACACTCTATATAATCTGTCCCTGATCATAATAAAGTACGAAAATGATAATGCAGACGAGCTGGCCGTCAATCTTTACCACCTGTTCAAAAGCAGCGCGTAAGGTGTTATCACGCGCCTGCTCTAATGGAAAATCCTCAGGGGGACTGAACACAGGCGCGTGCCGAGCCACTGCCACTGGCTCCGAGGCTCCGAGCCGCTGCCACTGGCTCTGCGCGCTCCTGCTGCGTCTCCGATGAGGCTGCAGTGAGCACTGCGTCTGCATTATTATTTCTGGATGACCGATACCGATACCTTCTGGATACCAGTCCTGAGTAGTTTCCCAAAACCCGGCCTACAGTTCCCAATACTACTGGAGCTGACCGCAAAACTGACGCGCCACTCCTTCCTGTCACAGCGGATGGTAACAGCTGTAACCGGGTACTGATGGACATCGCCGTGCACATACCTTACCTTCACCTCAGCCCGTCTACCAAAAGCCCCGGGCGGAATCAGGCTTGCATGGATCAGAGACTGCTGACAGCCTGAATCCAAGATTGCCTGATGTATACACCCCTGGATCCTTACCGGAATGCTGTATGTCCCTCTGGATCGGGGGAGGGCCGCTGGGGTTCCGTCCACCTGGATCGCCTGCCTAACCTCCAACGATGGACCACCTCGCTGCACGTGACCCAGCTGTCCGCCCCTGCCCGGGCATTTGAGCGGCCCCCTGTGGGGCTGATACGGCACTGCTGGAGCCAGGAACCTGTAAACAACAAAAAGAGGAATTTTTAGCAGGTTTGTCAATCAAAACGCCTGCGCACCGTGCAGCATCAGCCTCGCCACTCACCTGATCTCTCCGCTGCAGCTGTGCGCCAACCACTGCCCCGCCCTCACACCCGGTTATATCCAGCCAGTCCTAAAAAAACAACGAAGTTCTCAACATGTTTTAGGGGCTGGGTAATTCACAGCTGCCTTTATTTTTGCAGATAAAGGCGGACAAAGTCATGGCTTACTTGTTTACCCAAGTAGGTTACTACAGCTTTCCCAAATTCGCATTTCCCCAAGTTTAAAGTAAGCGAAGCAGCTTTTGACGTGTAAAAACTTTGTGAAGTATTTTCATATGATCGAGCCATGTTGAGGAATAAACCACAATATCATCGTCTATATCATATTCTGAGAAGAACACACAAACAACGCTTCACACATCAAAATATGTTTGTGATTTGTGGTACACACATGCAAATTGTGCTTTTAATTTGTAGCTAGCGCATGCAAGTTTTTACTTTTGAGACTCGTCTTATGCGGACCAGATACGTGAGCATCATTTTGCTACGTCAGTCCCTCACCAGCCAATCAGAAGTCTCACTCGATTGCAGCCAATGACCGGATGTGTGCCTATGGGTGTGTTCATTTTTGAGACTATTCTGGCTCCATACATAACAACCCGTGTTTCTTCTTAATCCTTTTCAAATGTCATTTTTTTAAGTGTTTCATTATTTAGCCTTCTGAATTATATCCCAAAGAATTTGCCTGGTGTAAACAAGAAGCCTTTTACTATTAGCATATTCAAAACAAACGGTACAAACAAACGTGCAAATGTGTGCCGTTGCCAAGTCTGTTTTTGTCTGGGTAATATTTGTCACTTGTTATTTCTTATTTGCCTTACCTCTCTTTGCTCTGCTCTCCTCATAGTGCAACTGAGCCTCGTAAATTGTCAAACCTCCTGAGATGAGAGACTGTATTCACAGTGAGACTTCACTTGACGTCGATTAAAATGATGTGAGAATTTGTTTATTTTGTTTTGAGTGTTTTAGTTCTAACACTAATATGATTTATACAGTGTACTTATAGAATATAATTTGGACCGTTATATCTACACTGCATTCACTAATATTATAATTATCTAGAACAACAGTAATAATATGTACAATATATTGCATATTGATATCAATACCAGCCATTGAATTGACATTAACTGAACATGTTAGCACATACACATCCAGGATTATCCTAAGAGTGTTAAACTCTAATAAAACTAGTTTAATTTATGAGGCTAAGAAACTCAGCTGCACTCACGTTACAAAATGCTTTGGAAGCTCTCTGTAGGCCATAGAAAATGACTTGGCAGTCTGCAACGTTTTCCATTTGTTATGAGAAGAGACCAGGGTGGAGCTACTATGTCTCTGTGGAGCTAAACCCACAGAGACATAGCCTCATAGTAATTCTAAAAGGTGAGATCCCTGAGAAGGGAACCAATGGATACTGGCTAAGGCAAATTGCTTCATGAGATTAAATGCACAGGAGTGGAACCTGGTCAGGCACTTCAGGAGCATGGCCTGGACTCCTTCATGCACCTGTGTCCCATACTCTTTCCAGAGTTGTCCAACAGTGGATCACATGGTCCCTAGAAACCAACAAGAGAAGGTGCTAGTAATTTGATACCTGCTGAGTGCAGTCCACTTCACGTGAATCAACAGAGTTGGCCTGCTGGGGTTCGCTTGCTGTTCAATCTCAAAAACAGTTCGTTATTTCGGTACAGAAAATATAGACACAAGTGGAGCCTGGTTTTTCAAAGTCCTGTTGATCTCTTGCTACAGTATATTGTGGATTACAATTTTATATATTCAGAGCATTGCAGGCTTATATATTGGGTATATGTGTAGCCCCTGCTTTGATTTATGTTAGTGAATAAAAGGTTTGAGTTCATGGAGAGCTTTAGATAAGTTGAAAAATATAAGATTAACATATTCTAAATATGGTTGGAGTCCATTTAAATAAATAAGCATGATTTAATAGTTAGGTACACTGTTATTTACGTTGGTTGAATGTAATAATGTGTACCATTTAATTATGAGCTGTAATGTGAGCCACATTTAAACACAATTCCTTTGAGGTGAACCATTAACAACATGTGCCAATCATATCTGTCTTTCTTCTTTGTTTTCAGACCGTATATCTTGAAGAAATGGACCCAGCAAACTGGTCGCCTTCTTATGCTAGCACCTCTTCTTCCACCTGGTGTTTCCGAATACCAGCAAGGCAAGTTTTTTCCCTTCCTTCCCTCTTTTTTGGGACGTCCAGAGACGTCCTGTAAAGGGGGGATCTCCAGTTTCCGGTCCTGTAGCAGACCCTCCTTGGAAGTTTTCAGGCGTTGCTGCATCCCCCAGGTTCCCGCTCCTGCTCCGTCAATGCTAGAGAAACCAAGGGGGGGAGAAGAGGGATGAGGCGATCCTGAAGTTGAAGGCAGAGGTGGACAATCTCAGCCAGCCTCTTCTATTAGTCACATAAGTCAAGTGGTGTCGCCACTCACTTCCCCGATGGAACAGAAAGCTCCTACTTGTGTTCTTGAGGCAGAGGACTTTCTCCCCTTGGCGGTTTCAGCTCCTGTAGCGGAGGACTTTGTCCCCTCTGTCATCTCTGCTCATGTGGCCGTGGATGTGGTTCCCCCGGCTGCTGTCTTTGTCCCTGATGCCGACAGTGTCCCCTCGGCTCCTGTCTTCAACCCTGAGGCCAACAGTATACCCTCGGCTCCTGTCTTCGTCCCAGAGGCCGACGCTGTCCCTGAGGCTCCTGTCTTTGTCGGCCGAAGGGCTCTTGTCTTAGCCCAAGGTGACAGTGCTCCCCTGGTTCCAGTCTTCGCCCCAGAGGCCGAAGTTATCTATGTTTCTGCAGCTAAGGTCCATTAGCCTGTGACAGACTTTTTGACTTTTGCTTTACCTTGGTCTTGGAGGGAGACTCCTAGCTGTAGAGACAACTACTCTACTACACCAAGGTACAAAATTATCAAGGGCTAGGCCCTTGGGTCTGGAATTACTTGTTTGGCTGAGTTTAAGTTTATATATTGTCAGAACTCTGTGGCGTTTTGGTGTAGTGTTGACCGTTTGTTTTCCCTGTGTTCATTGTCCATGGTTCTGTCTGCACCCAGTCTTGCCCTTCCAGGATGTTGAGCAGTTTTGGACGTCCAGAGGATGTCCATTAAGGGTGTGGGGGTCTGTCTGTGTCCCCTTCCACACTCACATGTGTCTCCGTCGTTAGTCTCACTCGTTTCACCTGGTGTCCTGAGTATATACTGTATACCCCTCTCCCTCACTCTGTCGTGTCGGATCATTGTTTCGGGTCGCTCTGTTTTTTTTGTCATGCCATGTATTATCTGCCTGTTTCAGGTCAGTTGTGTTTAGCTGTTAGTCATAAGTGTTACATGTTCCATGTTCATGCCCGATGCTCCATGCTCAAGTTTTGAAGTCCTGTTTTTTTTTTTCCATGCTGTTTTTTCCCAAGCCACTCTTTGTATCTGCCCGGCTTTTTTGCCTGTGATTTTTGTTTATCGTGTTTTGTTACTAAAGCCTTGATTGTCTGTACTAATTAAGAGCTCCACTAGTTCCTGCATTTTGGTCCTTTAGCACCTTTGCCTGCCAACCACACCATGAACCCTGACAATTATCTTGTTTATATTTATGACGTTGTGTTATTGTTACAGAGAGGTCATGCAAATCTCCCCTTAAATAATTAGTTGCAATTTTGTTAATGCAGTCACACAGGTATTCTGGTAATTAAGACTTCATTCATAAGTAAAGGTTAGGTGATTATAAAATTTTTAAAAGTTTATTTTTTTTTTCTACGACAATGTTTGTTTTTGTAAAGAACAATATGAAATTTGAAACAAAACATATTATATGTTGCCAATCAAATATTTGGCAACATATAACTGTTCATATATTTGTAAAGCTGACTGTAATGACGTACGTGCCTCACCAGATGAGCCTACTGCATGTCACTAGATTTGATAATCAAGCCTTGTTCAGGGAACTGCGTGGATTCAAGACTGCAGCCGTCTGTGTGACATCATGTTATGCCTTATCTCAATGCCCAGTTAAAAGTTTTAAAAAAATAAATTGAGAAATGACTGATATATTTTATATATTTATTAGATACCTTCAAATGACTTCAGGAATCCCTTCCCGTCCTACATTAACATGAAATGTTTTTTTTTTTTTTTTTTCCTGATCTGGGAGTAGCTTTTAAAAGTAAGGTGATAAAAAGATGATGGGTAAGAATTACTTATCCACTCTTTGCATGAGAATTTGGAGATATTATAACTGATAAGGAATGTGGAAGAACGGCTGCATCGCTGCCAGTCTGCTGGCTCTGCTTTAAAATGTAGGATCTTAAGTAGGTCCTTCATCTCCTCACGGACACTTTTATGGGCCGCAGTTGCTTTATTTAAATAGTGTTCATTTACAGATGCATAAAAAGAGAAATTAATCCCATAACTCACAGTTGCACAGATGTATACGCCGTGTTTCATATTGATTTTGAACTGCACTTGCTTACATTCCAAGCACCATTCAAGCAACTGTTGTACAGTCATTTTTTTTAAGAGTATGTAACTATAGACATATGTGTCTATACATTTATCTATGTACACTGCTGTCCCCATTCACTTGTGGAATTGCACTAATGTAATAAATGTCTTTGACCAGTTTCATATCTATAGGTTTAGAATCATGAAGGATCCACAATTTAAAAGTCAGCTGGGTGGGCATCTTTTTCTTATAATTTTTTTAGAAAAGTTGAATATGTGTATTGCTGTCCAGAGTAATACACTGCGGCATTCTTGATTTTTTACTTCAATATGTCATACCCACTGCTGTGTGTCACTGCACTATGTACATTTTGAATTTGAAAAAGCTAAACATTAGCTAAACATTAACCAAACTAAACACCTATTTGTAGTACCATAGGGCTCTAGAATTAACCAACTTATTGTTGTTCCAGACTTTTTTCAACTGTTGCACTGCTTGATATTGCAATTGTATGTTAAGTTTGAACAAATAAGAGCAGAAAGATATTTACCTGGTTCAAATACCTGTCCTGCCATGATCCTACCTGATCGACAGGTCAGTCAACCAAAGTGAGTCTCTGAGTCTCTTATTGCGCAAGATTTCCAAACCAAGGGTAGTGAGTTGTAGTCTTAAAAATTTAAATATATTATCAGCTGAAAAGCAAAGATACATTTTGAAACAGACAGATGATAATAGTTATTAAAAATAACAACACAAACCTAACTAATGATTAGGAAGAAATAAGTGATAATGAACAGGTGGCAAAAGTTAGTAGAACATCGGCAGGGAAACAGTTGTTTTGGTTTTTTTTTGTTTGTTTTTTTGGGGCGTACATTTGCATTCTATAAATAAAGAATCAATTAATCATTTCCTCCATCTGGTGTGTTTTCTGCTATTGCATCAGTGGGTGGATGTTCTTGTAATTCCTGAACAGAACCCCGCAATCTGCATATTCCTTTGCTTACAATCTGTATGTGACTGTGTCACCACAGTGCTCTCATTCCTAAAAATTTAAAAGCTCAAGATGCTCTTGAATTAATCTTTCTCCTTCCAAACTACCATAAGTGGCACCATCCTAAACTTTGAACAAGCCAAAAATGAAGGATGGTGATGAGTGCAGAGGAGATCTGTCTGTCAGTAATCTTTCAGCCAACTAACAGATATTTCTGTCACTCTAATGGTTTAATTACTGTAAAGTAACAGCACAGATGAGATTGGCAGAAAGCATTTTTTTTCCTTTAAAAAACTCTGCTGTGCTTCAAATGTTTGATGCAATGCTGCTGGCACTTTCAGCACACTTTCATCTAATGTTTATCTGCTGGTCCCTTTGATTCAAATGTGGTTTAGTTAAAAACTGACAGGATGAATTTGTTTCTGCTTTACAAGCTCAAAAAAGGATATCTGGTTAAAGAAAAAAAAAGGCACTTTGATTCAACATAATTCAGACTTTTTCCCCCTAAAACTATTACACCCTAAAACTCCTCACAAATGTAATGCTGTTTCTTGAGTGAGGGCAAATGAATTAGTCATGTGATAGAAGTACAAGGCTAATTTAAATGAGCTACTAGAGTCATTAGCTATTAATCAACTTCTTTAGCATTCAAACATCCCTCGGTGACACCGTGATCTCATAAACAGGAATCATCTAAGGAACAGGTACCGGGGCACTTGAGAGAGAACCAATTAGCTCCAACTGCATGGCTCTGTGCAACCCTTCCATGTGAATCACTTGACAGCTCGAGAAGCAGTTTTTCTTGAACTGCTAATTCAACACAATGCCTGTGAGGATGGCTGATGAGAAGTGCCGCAGGGAGAATGTCACCAGTATCTGACAAAGGTTAGACCGAGTGTCATACAACTTGCATAACATTCATAATTGTATTTATCAGTCACTGGGGCTGGTGGCTTGTATGTGTATGTTTCTGACTCTGCATCAATGCATAAAAACATGGGCTTATTGAGACTTAATTAATAATCCAGTAAAGAGGATATGTTTATCTTCTAAGAATAAATTATTCCAATACTCAAAATTGTTCAAACTGCTCAATTTAATTTTGCCCCAGACTGGGGCTATATGCTGTGTCTGTGACCTGATCTCAGGTAAAGAGAAAACTGTCTTGTAAATAGCATTTTGTATTGCTTAAATACTTGTGAAATAAAATACAACATTGCCAATGATGTGTGTTGCCTACTTTTTAGTTGTTGTTTTTGTAGGCTACTTAAACACCTATTTTTAACTTAGTATTACCCATACACGGTTACAAATTCTGAGAACTTTTAGAGGCGGAAACCTTCCCTGGGATTTCATGGGAATAAAACAGTAATTGGCATAATTTCCCTCTACAGGAAATGTGTATAGAATTTAAACAGAAAATCATCTCTTATCACAGTTAATGTTGGGAAATTTGCAAAAGAAAGGCAAGAAAGTAATTACATTTCTAATACCATATCATTTATTTAAATATTCTCCCTATATGAACCTCCACCCCACTGTTGGCTGCCTCTATAAACTGTGTTTCCCAGACAACTATATGACGGTCCAGTTGGAGAATGCGGTCCTGAACGACAATGTAAAACACATTTAAATAATAATTTAAAATTCAATGTACAGTACGTGCATATTATGGGGGTGCAGTGGAGGTTGCCATTAAGCTGCAGCAGGGAGGGATAAAGTTTTAGAGCAGCTGCAGCCACAGATGCATTTCAGTGTAATTTGAGTGCAGTATCAAGTGTCTCCTTATATGAGTACCTGTAATTAATATCAGCAGGAGAGCAGACCAAGGAGAGGGGAGAGTGAACAGAGGGGCACATACTGTCCAAGATAGATGGATTTGATTTGACGGTCATAGCATAGGAGCTCTATTGGACTTTGCATCCAAAGAACAAAAAAGAAATAGTTTTTTTTTTTTTTTTTTTTTTTACAGTGATTTTTGTATAGGATTGGAATAGATCTGAAATTTCCAAGCTTAAATATCCATGGAAAGTTTTCAGAAATGTACCGGAAATCCAAGCCCTTTCAAAACATATTGTCTGTCATTGTTTTCAGTCATGTTTACTGAATTATAAATACAGAGAGCTTATAAGAAAGTGAATTTAGTTTATAAATTGTGGTGGATTATAAATAAATAAAAGTTTATATTTATTCATTGTATTTTTCCAACCATAAGGTGCACTGGATTATAGGGGACATTGTCAATGAATGACTTTTTTTTTTTTTTTATCTTTTGTCGTATATTAAGCATGGTGTACACTCTGCGTTCTTTTCTGATCATGGCAGCAATATGCCGATAGGGTGATAACTTCAAAGCTCACAACCAGTGTTCTAACATTGTGTGATACAATGATTGTACTGGTCACATTGTGTAATCATACACGTCTGATTCCTGCAGCCAGACATGCTTTGGATAAAAGCATCTGCCAAATGTATTGTAGTGTAGTCTAATTTGTCATTGAGTGACATAAATATGCCCATGAAATAAAATGTGTTATCATAAATATGTTATAATGTAAATATATATTTTTATTTTTGAAAGAAAACTTTATTGACAGTTGGTACAAACAGTAAATAACAATACTTGGCAATTGTGACATGGAAATCCCTTGTGACTCGGGTCGTAACTTCATGTACACTGTCCTTCCATCCATCCATCTGCTTATCTGGAGCCGGGTCGCAGGGGCAACATTCGGAGGAGGGATACCCAGACTTCCCTCTCCCAATGGGACATGACCCAAACACCCCCATAGGAGGCGTCCAGGGGGCATCCAATGTAAATGCCCAAGCCACTTCAACTGACTCCTCTCAATGTGGAGAAGCAATGGCTCTATTCCGAGCTCCTCCTGGGTGACAGAGCTCCTCACCTTATCTCTAAGGGAGCACCCAGCGGAGAAAGCTAATTTCCGCTGCTTGTATCCGGGTTCATGTTCTTTCAGTCATGACCCAAAGTTGACCACCATAGGTGAGAGTAGGAACGTAGATTGATCAGCAAATAGAGAGCTTCGACTTTTGGCTTAGCTCCTTCTTCACCAAGACGGACCAATACAGCGAGGGCATTACTGTGGTCGGTGCCCCAATCCACCTGTCAATCTCCTGTTCCATCCTTCCCACACTTGTGAACATGACCCCAAGATACTTAAACTCCTCCACTTGAGGCAGGGTCTCTACCCTGACCTGGAGGGTACTTACCACCTTCTACTGGTCAGGAACCATGGCCGCGGACTTAAAGGTGCTAATTTTCATACCAGCCCCTTCACACTCAGCTGCAAACCACCCCTTGCATGCTGCAGGTCCTGGTTTGATGAGGACAACAGAACAACAGCATCTGCAAACTGCAGAGATTAAATCTGGTGTCTCCTGAACTGGATCCCTTCTGGCACCTGACTGTGCCTAGAAATTCTGTCCATAAAAGTAATGAACAGAACCGTTGACAAAAGACAGTCCTGCCATAGCCCAACATGCACTGAGAACAGATCTGACTTATTACCGGCAATGTGAACCAAGCTCCTGCTCCGTTGATACAGGGACTAGACAGCTCTAAACAAAGAGCCTAGCCCATACTTCCTGAGTAACTCACACAAAAGTCCCAGAGGAAACCGGTCGAAAGCCTTCGCCAAGTCCACAAAACACATGTGGACTGGTTGGGCAAACTCCTATTATCCCTCAAGAATTCTGTAGAGGGTGTAGAGCTTGTCCAGGGTTTCACAAGCAGAATGAAAACCGCATTGTTCCTCTTGAATCTGAGGTTCGATTATAGGTCGAATACTTCATTCCAAAACCCTGGAGTCTCCCCGGGAGGCGGAGAGGTGTGATCCCCTTTTTTTATATATAGGGACCACCACCTCAGTTGGCCACTCCAGAGATACTGACCCCAAATGCCACGCAATGTGGCAGAGCCCTGTCAGCCAAGACAGTCCCACAGCATCCAGAGACTTCAGGTACTCAGGGCAGATCTCATCCAACCCCAGCGCCTTACCACCTAGCAGCGTCTTAACTGCCTCAATTAATTCAGCACAGCACAATGGGTGGATCATCCACTGAGCACTCTGTCTCCCCTTCCTCCGAAGAAGACGTGTCAGTGGGATTTAGGAGATCCTTTAAATATACCTTCCACCATCCGACAATGATTATTGACCGTGGAGGTCAATGACTGACTTTGTAGTTGTACCCCTCTAGGGTGTACTGGTGCCAAGTGCAGTGATGTACACCCTTACACCTAGACAAACTGTGACTCGCACATAAGTCCAACAACAAAGCACCACTCAGGTTCAGAGTTCTTCCCAATTACGCCCCAATCACGACCCTCCAGGTGTGAGTCATTGCCCACATGGGCATTAAAGTCCATCAAAGGGATGATGGAATCCCCAGGAGGAGCACTTTCCATTACTCCTCCCAGTGCCTGCAAGAAGGTCCGGTACTCCACACCTTCTGTGGTTGTTAAGTCCACATGAAGGTGTGTCCACGTCTTTTCTTCTGGCTTGACCAGGCCAGATCCTGTTGACCCAGACCCGGCCACCAGACGCTTGCCTATGAGTCCCAACCCTGGGCCCAGCTTCAGAGTGAGGCCCAGGTAACGCCAATCTGGGCAATGTAAACCGCCTTCTTGATGTTGTCCTCTCCATAAGGGGTATTTTTAACCGCTCTTTGTCTGATCCATCGCCTAGGACCTGTTTGCCTTGGGAGATCCTACCAGGGGCATTAAGCCCCAAACAACACAGCCCCTAGGTTCATTTTAATGCTCAACCTCCCAAGACCCAAATACAGTACTGGGAGGCTTTTGTTCATTGTTCAAGATTTAATGAAGGTAAAAAACAACAAAACCTGACATTATCTAAACACATGTTCTTTCACATGTACTTCACCAGGTACATGTGCACCTCACTATAGCATTAAATGATTTGGCTTCTTTAGCCCAAACCCTCTTAAGGAGCATAACACGACAACACTAGACAACTCCAAACAATTCAACACCATACAATGAACCCACGGAGACTAAGTGAGGGAGGGGGTATATACTACACACTGCGGACACTAGGTGAGAGAGACTAATGACCAAATGACTGTGACACAAATAACTGTGATCACACTGATTAACCCACACCAGGCAGACCTCACACAACCATGCTTGGTCATTCCAGTTCGCCTGGTTGCTGTTACATAGTTGTTCTGTGATGATTCTGATCTTGAATTTAAAATGCACTTTAAGAATGGCTCTAAACTGGTAGCATTTTGGGGTCATTTTACACATCCCATGGCATTACAATGGAACCCAATATGTAACATTCATGCACAATATTGTTTTATGCAGTACTCTACATTATTACTCCCTAAAGCTAGTGTATAGTAGCTAAGGTGTGCTGAGCATCAACCAAGTAGATTCATAGCTTACCAAAGACAGATTTTGAGCACTATTTGAGGTCAGTAAGCATAACCAGAATCTATCTATCTATCTATCTATCTATCTATCTATCTATCTATCTATCTATCTATCTATCTATCTATTAGTGATGGGTCCAGCAACACTGACGCGTCAAGCTTATATAGAGAAACATTGTGCCGGTGCGCGTTATCGGTTTTAGAAAGTTACATAACTGATTAGTGATGGTCCAGCAACACTGACACGTCGGCACATGCGTCAAGCTCATAGATCTAAACCCTTTTGGAAAGCCACGTGACCGATACAGGAACTGTTTCGAACTGACATGAAGGTACACTGTGTCTGTAAGGGCGCACATTTTTCAAGGATGGACCGGCCACAATAAAGAATCTCCATTGTGATCTTATTCCATCTCCTCATTAAATTATGGTGCAGCCTCCAGGAAAAAGAAAGGACTCCGCCATTTTGAGTTCATATCGGAAAATAAATGTATAGTACATCCTTGTTGTTTGTCAAACTTTATCAGATGTCCGTCCAATTTCTCTGTATCCCAGCCTCACATGTGCCCTGTGTGAGTGTTTTCTGCAATTGGCAAAGTAATAACAACGATAATAATAATAATATAACTAACTAACTTCTAAAAATCAGATCCATTCATCTGTATATACATAGACATTGATTAGTTTTACAAACTAGCCATGATGGGGTAAATACACAGCAGCAGACCAAAAAGGATTTACCTAGTTCTTGGATTTATGCCCCAGTTTTTTATTTATTTGTTTAATCTAAAGGTTGCGAGGAGTGGTAAGACTCATGGGAGTAGGTAAAACATGGTTATGATGTTATTCAGAAACACAGTGCAAGAACAGGAAAACTAAAGTGATGAGAGGAACAGGTGACAGATCAGTAGAGAAATGGAAAGTAAATATGTCAATTGTCCAGTAAAATATCTACCAGGAAATATACAACCCCTGGCAAAAAAAAAAAAACAAAAAACATACATACACAAAAACATACACAACATAAACATTAGGTAATTTCAAATGGCAACTTTCTGGCATTAAGAAACACTTAAACAAATTTAGAAAAAAATATGTGGTAATAAGTAACAATTAGCTTTTTAGACACAATTCTGATGAAAATAAAATTAAATCCCCCTGTAAATTTTTATTTCCAAAATTAATATTTGCATCAGATTAGATCTGCTCGTCAGTCTGCAGTTAAACAGGAGCAGTCAAACCTAGTAGAGGTGTTGCGCCAAGTGGACCGACATAAATCATGGCTTCAAGACAAGAGGTGTCATTTGAAACAAGAGAGAAGATAATCAAACTTATTCAAGAAGGTAAAGCATCTGAAACAGTGATTTTCAACCAGTGTTGTGTGCCGCATGAAATCATCTAACATCACCTAACCATTGACCATTGGCCTAACCATTGTTGGGTGCAATAAAGTGTGGCAGATATGTAATACTCTTCTATTCCAGCGGGTGGCAGCAGAGGCTATAAAGGCCTGTGAAAACAATGGTGCTATTGCTATGCGGCCGCACTGCACGCAACAGTGACTGTAACAGCAAGTGACAGTGATGGATACGTTTTTGAGAAGGTAACAGGGCCCTGGACAAAATTCTGTCCCAGATGAAGGCACAAGTATGAGTGCTGGACAAAAGAAAACAAACTCCCCAACTAACAGACTCCTCGTTTGTAAACAGCATAGGCGTAGCCACGAGTGGGCCAGGGATTGGGCCCACCCAATCCAAATGAGAGGGCTGATCAAACTTGGCTATAATACTTTGGGGTTGGCCCACCCTAATTTTTTCAGGGTCAACCCATTTTAAGGGGTCTTGCTACGCCCCTGGTAAACAGTGAGCTGTTGTATTGTAATTTTGCTTTAGTCAAGCTTCTCAAGCTTGACTGAGAAAGAGCTTTGTGTGTGTCTTTCTACCATTCTTGCCAGGATATCCAATTTGTGTTCATAGAAACAGGCCCGGATTCCACACTAAGTGAGTATGAATATGTTTTCAAATTTTATTATTAATTATATGTATAATTTATATTATATATTATAAATACTGTGTTAAAATATATAATATATAAATAATGAAATTTTAGTTGGGTTTGTCCCTCAGGGTTTAGTAAATCAGGGCTCAAAAAGGTTGAAAATCACTGATCTAAAATATGGACCGCGTACGGACAACATGAAGAGATTGTTAAAGACAATTATTGTGAGGTCTGTCTCTTTCCCTTTCCCTGCTGTGGTCTGGTGTTGGGTAATAAGTGTTATCACAGTCACCTGTGTTCTTCATTAGTCTCACTTGTGCCACCTGGTGTCCTTAGTATATATATCCCTCTCCCTCACTCAGGCTTGGTTGGATCATTGTCTTTAGATGCTGTGTGTTTGTCATGTCAGGAGTTGTCTTGACAACTCCTGACATGTTTAGTTCATGTTATTTTTTTTTTTTTTTTCTGTTAAATAATTGTACAGCCAAGTAGAGTCTCCCAGTCCC
>JAFBJS010008038.1:0-28363 GCA_016785265.1 Paraplagusia blochii | reverse complement strand
CAGCTAGAAATAATTGCTTTGCAATGTGATGCAGATTTGAACGGCAAATATGCCCCGTAGGACTGGACACATTTTATCTGTATCTACTGCCAGGGTACCCCAAATTAACAGCCCTGGACACCTTTGTGAACACATTTTCTCAGTTATGACGTCTATAAAACAAAAAAGTGTTAAAGGCTCACACACAAGCACTTAAATGGCATTCTGAAAGTGACAGCTAGTCAGGACATGACACCTGATATTGATGCACTTGTAAGGGCCAAAAGATGCTAGGTTTCAGGAACAAAAACAAATCCAGTCTAGTCCAGCAGTCCAGACTAGACGACCACTTTAAAATGCTGCCTTAAATACTGTTTGCATTGAAAAAATTCAGCTATGTGAAAATTAATTTATTGTCAGTCAGCAACTTCACTACAAGAGTTTGGTGGATTTCTACTGTTCATGCAACTCCATAAATTTTTAGTATGTATTGTAGGTTTATGTATGTTTCATGTATGAAGTTTACACATTTATAGGACAGGTGAATACTTTCTTCCAACTCAGATATGAGGCGTTTCATGAAATGTTTTCTAAAAGGATTGTCCATTCAATTTCATTTTTCCCCAATGTGCTTGTGCTTCTTTAACCCAAAACAAAAGAAAGACATGATATTTTGGTTATTAATATCGTAGTACGCTTTAATTTTAATGGTCCGGTACGGTTTTCCTGTCAAAATTGACAGGCACACCACCAAAAGTATTGAATTATATCAAAGTAGACATGTAACCCGGAATGCGTCAGTATGGGAACTTGTAATGATCTATATCTGTGGCTTGTTAGACATTTGACCTGTCCCCCTTTTACTGCTGATATTTAAGCTTGGGTTGGACTCGCTGTGTTGGATCAACTCAGTCCTAAGACTTATTACCAGGATGTGTCCCGGCCATGGCAGGTGCACTGACACATGTGTGCACACAGACGTCCACAGAACCAATCAATGACAAAACATAAATCTCAAAACATTGTATTATGTTTGACTATACTGCTTTTTTGGTTCTTCTTTTGGATACAGACGCAAAATATGGAAGACGAAAGGGAGAGGTTGAACATACGTATTTCAGCATTGACCAAGAAGATTGCTGATGTAAAAATTATAGACAGAGACACAGAAATTATCACTGTAAGTTTATATTCTCTTTTAGAATCTGGGCTGCACATAAACTATACACACACATATACTTTATATTGTTAAACTAAGTGTATATATGTATATATATATATATATATTATCTTAGTTTAACAGTATGAATCAATGAATGCATTACATTATCACACTAAATATACAGAACATTATTATCATTATTATCATTATTTTTATTATTGTTATTGTATACCATGAGAATTTTTTGTCCTTATTTAAATACCATAGATATACCACGACAATTACCGGTGATTTGCATTGCTTTAGACAAACCTAAAGAATTAGACAATAACACACACACTGTATGAAAATTGCATGTAGTATAAGTTAAGCGAAGTTTAAAGTTAAGTAAAGTTGTATGAAATGTAGTTGTATGAAAGCACATTCAAATCAAATGAATCAGATTTCTTTATTTGTCCTTTTGTGTTGCCTTTCACACCCCTGAACAGAAAACATCGTCCTTACACAAAACCAGAATCCGTTTTGACTCAGGTGAGGCGGCCAATCAGTTGGTCACGCCCCCTCCGGCTGAGTTCACAGACAGCCATGACTATAAGAACCCTAAAGTGCTGGGGCAGGAGCAGTCTCTGGGGTCAGTACCAGAGGAGGAGGAATCTGACTGGTCAGAGATGGGAGAAGAAACACCACTACTGATACTGACCAGGACGGCTAGTACCAATGTATCATGGAGGAACCAAGAAGTAGATATAAGCAATGTCAGTGGGTCAACAAGTGAGGAACTGGTAAGAGGACACTCTGACCAAAAACCTCACTTTCACTTCACATGCCATGGTGAAGTTCTACCCTCACTGCCAACCAGTACTTGTCAATCTGAACTAAAAAACCTAACTGAGCGCAATTACAAAATCACTTCCAGTCCAAGTGTTAGTTCTTCACTCTTGATTCGATCAGCCAGTTTGGGGGAAATTCCAGTGGTTCACCACCAAATGCAACAGGAACTAAAAAGCACAGAGGTCATGATGGACCTCTACCAGCCAGGCCCTGAGCTCATAGAGGATTTAGATGGTGACATGATTCATAATTGGAAAACAATCAATTTCACAAAAGCAGCAACTGAGAGTTCAATGCAGGCAAATGACAGCCTGGTCGGACTGCAGTCAGCCGACGAGATTCTGAACAGTTTAATGCCTGAGAGAGTTGAGGTCCTTGGTGGGAGAGAAGGAATTTCAGATGAGGTTTTGAGACTGGAGTGGACAAAGTTGTAGATTAAAAGAGAATTCCTGCATTGTGGTAGAATCATTATGTCATTACTTTTTAGTTTAAAAAGTTTTTGTCTGTTTTTAATAATAATGATATAGCAAAAAAATATTATAAAAGTATTGACAATTATTACAAACAAACTATTAACATTACAGTCTTAACATTCTACTTTTAATGAAGTGTTTAAATTGCATATGTATTTATGTATACAGAAAAATAGAAGTTTATTAATCGCTCAAGAGTGTACTTTGGAAAAATGTGGAATTATATACAGTATACAGTATATAAGTATATAGTGAGGATCACTATATATGTCCACATAAAATATTATTTACAACAGAAGTACGTACTAGTACATAAACCTAGAGTGTTCTTTTACCAATTGTGAAAATAACAATATATGTGAATTCAATGTTTTTACATTATTATTTAACATATAAGTCGTTACACCAGATAAAAAAGTGACTTATACTCCGAAAAGTACGGAAATATTTCAGTTTGTTAAAAAATGCAGTGTGGTAAATTGCAAATTAATGTGTAGCCATATATTCTTAGAGGCAATATATTTCTGTTTAAAGGTCTGTTTTCTATATTTAATCTAGGAAGTTCCTCTATACATTTTGAGACAGAGACAGTAACAGTTGTCAAGTCACGGCACTATCTGAACATTAAAGGTATCAAGACATCTACAAGCTCTACTGCTCTACTGCTAGTCCTACTTCCATGCTATTTCATTATTTCCACTTGCTTTAAACCAGTGTTTCCCCATTATTTACTTATTTACCATGTCATCCCCAGTGGACAGTTATTCACCTGCACACCCTAAATTAATGTGGTAATACTTATTTATTGGTCTGTATAAATTACTGTAAGAGTTGCCAAGACTATCATTTTGCATACAATCTCCGGATTGGCAAAACAAAATTATAAATTGACCTGCAATGCTGCCTCCTTATAACTTTTATAGGCAGTTTTTTTTTTCATTTTTTTTATTATCTGAATTGGAAACTAAATTATAAAGGAGGATTAGACTTTTAATGACTGTCTTAGAATTGTCTTTTCTTATACGTCGGTGCAGTATTGTTGTCTTTTAGATTTAGCTACTGTGTAGGTACTAAAGCTACTGTTTAGGGTCATACAAACTAGAAAAGTATTATTCATCTCTTTGAGCTTCTTCTAAGTATTAAAGTCTGTGTTTTTTCTTTTTGTTTAAAATCAATAAATATGATTTAAACAAGACTCTTGTTGCGTTGTGTGGCGAGGATGTGTGTTTATCTGGACAACCTATAATCATATAGTACAGTAACGTCCCCCTGTCAGATTTAATTTGGCTTGTCTCCTGTGTCCCTCCGTATCAGTGATGGCCCTTGAGCTGACAATGGCCTGGATTCACAGACAAGTTTAATAGGATAGATAGGCATTAGTGGTAAGACACTTTCATTATTCCAGTTTTAAATTTACAGCGTGCCAAATCCACTGTGTGGCACACTGGGCAGAAAGAGTTGTCAGCGGTCTCAACTGCTGTTTTCCAGCAATAACTGGGGAGCGAAAAGGTGAATTTATATTTGTTTTTGGTTGTTTGCTTTACGAAATACCTGCAGTATATATGTGTTAAATAGTAAGATATATGTTAAACCATGTTTTTTTTTATTCAGTTTTAAATCATCCTGTGTTGTTATCTAGTTTTGAGGTTTGTTCATCTTCATGTCAAAGACCTTTGTACAATTTTATCTTATGTCAACTGGATTGTCTCTTAGACACAGTTGTGTCCATTTTTCACACTTGACTTTCCCTCCAATTGTTTTCCTCAGTGAGGCTTAAAGCCTCTACTTGTAAACATGGTGGTGATGAAGATGAAGTTTCCCTTTGAGAAAAGGGTGAAACTAGCCCAGGGACTGTGGCTACTGTCCTGGTGTGCCACAATGGCTGGTGCTATGACCTTCAGCTTAGGATGCCTCCTTAAAACGGAACTCAACAGAAGAGCAGAGGTAATTTTTAAATGCCATATTTATTTATCATGTGATTTTGTTATAATTTTTTATCAGAAATTGTGATGTCAAACATAAAAAATTTATTGATTGAAGTTGCATCTCTGCAAACTTAGATTGTAGCAAAGTGCTAATTCTAAGCAGCATACTTACGTGGCTGTTACAGTAAGGTAAGGACAATGGTTGTTCTGATTTGGCACTTTAAACAAATAAAGTTGAAGGCAAACTCCACACCACTGCACACAAGGAAATTTGACATCTGCATTTAACCCATCCCCAAAGTGAACACTGTGCAGCTTTGAGCACCTGATGGCATTGAGTGGGAACAGTTCATGCACCTCAGCTTTAACCTATTAGCTTGGGGACTTGAACTAATGACCCAGGAAAAGCTCTACTACTATAATAAACTATACTTTAATAAACTATTGAAAATAGCCAATGCAGTGAAAATGAAGTGCAGGTGCACATTTTAAAAATCAGAGCTGGAAGTAACCTAACTTTCATCAATTATTTTACATTAGTAGAAAATGTAACATATAATCTAAGTTTTAATGTATTGGGCAGAAAGTTCCGGGTATAACTCAGTTTGATGCAGAATGCAAAAAAAAAATAAATAAAAAACCCTTAATCCATGTGACCCCTTATATACACTAAAAGCGATGAATTAGGCAATACACCTACATAGACATAATTTTATATATTTCACAGTGTATTATATATTCCTAGTAAATATGTTTTTATTATGATATATTGTACATAATATTTATTGTAGAGCCCTAAAACTCACTAACAATGAAAACCTTTTTATTATTTTTTTTTTAGTAAATATAACAGTGTGACAATTGAGATGAAGTACAAAAATACTTTACAAAGGAATGACAGGATAAAAATGCAGTGTAGTGATTTATACTCCAAAACCAAGCCATAGGAGCTATAATGTTTGATGTGACTTCTTTGCAGATAATGGCCAACTCAACCATACACATTGTTCCCAACACTTTCATGATTGTTGGTTTGGTCTCTTTGGGAACCAACTTTTTTGCGTCAAAGATCTCTCAGGATGCTCTAGATGCCACACGGTTTCCTCGTTGGAAGAACTTTTTGAAACCTTATTATGCCGTGTCTTGCTTTTTCACCATTCTCATGCTGCTTACTGTCATCATGAGCTATGTAATGAAAGGCAGCTTGGAGTCTTCCCTCAAGATTGGTTTAAAAAATGGCATCCGGTTCTACAAGGATACAGACACACCAGGGCGCTGCTTCCAGAAACAGAACATCGATCGGTTGCAGATGGAGTTTCAGTGTTGTGGAAATGATGACTTGAGGGACTGGTTCGATGTGCAGTGGATCAGCAACCGTTACCTTGATTTTAGCTCTAAAGAAGTGAAAGAGTAAGTGGTAGGGAATCAAAGAGACAACAAAACATAAACATATGCCTATGTATATACAGTACTTCTGCCTTTAACTGGTTGTGTCCTTTTTTTTTTTTACAGCCACATAAAGAGCAATGTGGATGGCCGTTACTTGGTCCACGGTGTCCCATTTAGTTGTTGTAACCCCAGCTCTCCACGACCATGTATTCAGCATCAGATCACCAACAATTCAGCTCATTATAACTATGACTTCCAGACAGAGGAGCTCAACCTTTATGTTCGAGGCTGCAGAGAGGCCTTGGTCAACTATTACATGGGTCTGATGAACACCATCGGTACTGGAGTGCTGTCAGTCTTTGCCTTACAGGTACTGTATACTCACACATATGACATTTCCAGAGTATAAGCCGCACCAAACTAAAATACATAACATAAGAATTCATGGGTTACAAAGAATGAAAAGTGAGACTAGCAAGAGTAGCCAAGTACACCAGGAGGAGTACTTTAGTACACAAGTCTAGAGTGTTCTCTAATTCAGGGGTTTTCAAAGTGTGGGCGGGCCCCCCTGGGGGGGCGCAGTGCGATGCTGAGGGGGGCGTGTGTGACCCTGGGGAACATGTTTTTTTTCCACCGTACTACAATAAAGTGTAATTGCACATCCTTGTAAGTTGAACTATATCTCTTTTTTTATTCTTTATGTTAACAAGGATACAGTGGTATGCGTAGGTGTATCTAGAAATATTTAAAAGACAAATAGTGTTATTTATAGTTGCGGCAGAGAGTGGATGGTGGGGGGGCGCAAATTATTTTCTTCTTGCTAGGGGGTGCGTAACAGAAAAAGATTGGGAAGCACTGCTCTAGTGGCTGTCAGCTTTAAAAATAAGAAACATTACATTTTACATCTTAATATATAAGTTGCACATGAGTTTAAGTCATGAATCCAGCCAAAGGTGAAAAAAAACATGTGACTTATTGTCTGGTAAAAATTTGTATGTAATGATATGATTTCCTATAATGGATGCATTAAAATTTGCAAAATAATTAAAATGATTAATAGATAATAATTTATGATTCATGGTCCCTACTTTTTTGCTGGTGAGAACACCAACTCAAGAAGAAAGCAGCTTAATCTGCAATGTGTTTACTGTAGTATAAAATTGATGAGATTGATGAGAACCGGTATTCTTATGATGCTACGTTTTCTTTTTCTCCCCCAGACCTCTGTGTTGGTGAGTTTGAGGTTTTTGGAGACAGCAATGGAGGCAGTTGTTGGGAATGAAAATACAGAAATTGAGACGGAAGGTTACCTGCTTGAGAAAAGCATTAAAGACACCATTATGGAGTATATTGACCCTGTCCTGAAGTTCTTTCTTCTTACAAACCAAGTTGAGGAAGGAACAGAAGAAAAGCCTGCAGCTACTTCCTAAATCCTAGATGCATGTATATGTGTCAAATGGACTTTGAATTTTTAAGAAAGAACTTTTCTGATTTATTTTGCTGATTTCTTTATATTATATCATAGTGCAAGTAATTTGCATAAAGCACTTTTGTCTAATAAATGAAGTAGTACCTTAAAGTAGTAAAATCATAAATTTGATAATATTTATAATTTGCTGAATAATCTTTCTGTTTTATGCTTTTATTTCATTTGAATTCTTAACAATGATAAATAATTCTTTACATGTGTGTTTGTTGTGTTAATAAAGACATATTTACATTTAGGATGTACATAGATACTTCAGGTCAGTGTAATCAAACATTTAACCATCAGTGAATTAATATTTATTAAAAAAAAAAATAAAGTTGATTGTACAGGACTATACTGATGGCCTTATGGAGTTTAACTTCTTACACCCTGAACACGAGTAATTTAAAGATACTTGTTCCCCATACCAATTTTACAACAGGCGCCCCAAGATACAAATTATGCTCTCAGCTCTCTAACTCTCTGTCTCTCTTCCTCTCTCTGCCACATAAGGATGAACTGGATTAGGTATAAGGTTTGATTAATCTCTGTGAAGCATAAGATGACAGCTGATAACTGTGTCCTCGGCCCTCACACCTTTGTTATAGCTGGTAATCCTTTTGGTAATTCTCAGCCTGCTGCCCTTGCAGATACACAACTGCGCCAGTTGAAGTGAAAATCTAAGTGTAGACTTTAGTTTGGAAGGAAGGGGAGAAGTAAGGACAAAAGTAAACTCCTTCTTTTTCTGACATTGTGATCCACACCACTGCACACAACAAAATGTGACCCCTGCATTTAACCCATAATCAATGTGAACAGTGTGCAGCTTTAAGCACCCAGGGAGCAGTGAGTGGGGACGGTGCTCTGCTCAGTGGAACTCAGTGATAACCTGGCAGCTGTTGGATTCAACTCTCTGTACCCTGGACTGGTGCCTTAACCACTAGGCATGTTTGCCGAGTGGTTAAGCCCCTGTTTGTTCATGACATTTAATTTTCCTATGGTTTGTTCAAACCAAGCACAGTGTATATTCTACAACTGTGGAACATATTGTATTTGTAATGACTTCCCAGGTAAGAGCATAATAAAAAGACACTTTATGAAAACAATGTGTTGTTTTGTGGTTTTCTCTACTAGCACTAGATTAGTGCTAATTAATGGAAATAAAACGTTTTTAGTTGCATACATATAACTTAAATTATAGGGGGAGTGGTGGTCTAATCGTTAAGGAACTGGATGTGGTACCAGAGATTCCAGGTTCAAAACCACCAGTTGCCAGAGATACCATTCACTGCACCGTGGGGACTCAAAGTTGGCATCACTTTGGTTATGGGTTAAATTCAGAGGTCACATTTGACACACAATCTTCCCATTTGGTTTTGAAAGGGTGACAGGTATAATTTCTTAGACTTACTGGATGGATGGAAGTAATTCTACCAGTGTGCAGGATGATTGCAGGACATTTTTCTCCACATTTGAAGTATTGTGTTGTGCTTTGGACCAGAGGCAATGTCTGATTGGCCATTGGGGTCATTTATGTGCAACACTAGTGGGCAGTGGTGGCCTAGAGGTTAAGGAACTGGACTTGGGTCCACCAGCTTCCAGATTACCAATGATGTGCTCTGAGCATGACACCATCCCCATTCACTGGTCTCTGTGCATTCAAAGCTACACACTCTTTTCAGTGATGGGTTTAATACAGAGGTCACATTTCATTGTGTGCAGTGGTGTGTATCACAACTGTCGCAAAGACAAGGAGTTGCTTTCCTTCTTCCTATATAAGGATTTCTGTGACATAATATAAACGTAGCTTTAATTATGGGTTCCAGTAACATTCTACTCTTCACTTTCTTAGGGCTCCCTTTTGCACCAGCTTATTTTTGTTTTAATGCATATTGCAGTCTTAGAACCTAGTTTCACTTTTGAAATATATCAGTGTCTCTCAGTTTTTTGAAAAATCAGAACAAATTCGATGGTCCAAACTCCATGATGGAAATTGTCGGCGGAGCACAAACTTTTGCATAGAACTGTATATGATGATAACATTAATGATCCCAGACAACTTTTTCACACAGTTAAACAGAAAAAGAGGCCAGCCATGATCAATACCTGCTTGAAAAGACACACCTTGTTGGATATACGAATGTGACAAATTCCCATCATTACAAAATGTTTAATCAAAAATAAAATAAAAAGCAATATAGGTATATAACCAAGACTACGGTAATATCAAAGCTGGAAAGAAATTCTTCTTCTGCCATGCACTAATGACTGTAGTTTCAACATACTGTGGAATTTCACCTTTGTCTCCAGGAAAATATAAGTAGATAAAGAAAAGCGAAGTCTCCCAAGTTCTTAAAAATAGCATTTATTTAGAAACGGAAATACTTCCCGTCTGTATTGTAAAAGTCATGGGTGTGTGTTTTTCGGGCGATATCGGCCTGTAGGTGGCAACATACTACACAGTGCATACGAAGTATCGCAATGTTGAAAGAATAAGGAAGGGGACGGGAAGTGAGGACGAACCGCTAGTCTTTAGCTTCAGCTGTGTTTACAACGTTGGTGGAATTTTTACAGGAAACACACCAAGATAAGCAACTTTTGAAGGAATATTAACAAAAAG
Source organism: Paraplagusia blochii (assembly GCA_016785265.1). NCBI lineage: Eukaryota > Metazoa > Chordata > Actinopteri > Pleuronectiformes > Cynoglossidae > Paraplagusia > Paraplagusia blochii. The sequence continues at coordinate 18,516 of JAFBJS010008038.1, read as the reverse complement.
TAGAGGGTAAGTGGATGGATTCGTGTGGAATTTTACGGCCACGCATTTCTATCAGAACCTGTTTAAGGTTGCTAGTCTGAAAAATAACAGTGCTAGCTTCCTAACTAGTTAAAGTAGGTGTTTACAGTTGTTATAAAACGTTTTCAACATGTCAGTGAAGCGTCTTGCAAGTGCTAGTAGGGCTGTAACTCGCTGTCTCAGCTCCCTAATTATTTGTTGACTAGTTTTGAGGTGTTGAGTCATTTTAGTTATCACAAGGGAAAAACTCGTGAAACCCACCCAAGAGTTAGCTATTTCCTCCCAGTGTGTGATTTTCTTTTAACGGTTATAAGTACGAATATGTCACATTAATATAACGATATAGATATGAGAAAAAAAATGAGATGCTCAGATCATTCGTGGGAGCCTTCCTTCTTAAGTCTCATTCCGGGGAAAAAAACAGATGGTGCTTATCTAAACGCGTTTGTTCCTCCTGGTGGCACTGTTGCTACTAAACAGCACATATTATGCGTATCTAATTTACATATAATATAAACATATGAGATATGTAAATATAATACATATATAATATTATACAAATGCTATTTGAAATTAACATTGGTATACTATCATTTAACTAGAACTTTGAATAGCATTTGAAATTGCAATCAACTACAATAATAAACTGTTTTCACCTAACAGATACCTTTCTCAATCATCTTAAAGGGACAACAACAATGATCGATGATACAGTAAATGTCTGTGGTCTGGAGTTTTTTGTTGATAGAAAACTGTAATTCTTAATGAAAATTGCAAAGAGCTGGTCATGCGAGGGTGGTGTGTAAGATTGTAACACTTAATCAAATGCGTTCTTATGCAGCAAAATAAAGAAAAGCAACAATGGACTCGGTGAAACGACAACAACGCAGCAGCAGCTGTCTCTCAGAGACTCAGAGTTTAATTTGGTAATTACCATATCTTTACCATAATTACCATATCTTTACCATATTTATTTATTATAAATATGGTAAAGAACAGCCAAGAGCAAAATAGATAAATATGGTAACGAACAGCAAAGAGAAAAAGAAATCAGACAAACTTCACGGAGATCATCGTCTTGGAGAACCAGCCACTCTTTCCCATTCTTCTGTAGATGCTGGTTTTACTAAACGTGTGGAGTTCTCGAGCTGTACTATGTCATGATTAATCATATTCTAAGTAAGTAGATTTCTGACATTTGCCAGTGAAACGCCGATCGGTATCGTCTCTCATGCCATCAACATCATAATGAAATGTTTTCTTTCTCTCATTTAAGAGGGCTTTTTACTCTTATACTGCTGTTTCTATCTGTGCCCATTTATATTGCCTATTGTTGTGAGGGCTGAATGAGCCCTGTTTATAATGTTAATCAATGTTTTTGGAAATTCATAGGACTGTTTCAGACAAAATGGTAAAAAATAAATGTGTAATATTTCTATAACTTACATTGAGTGTGTTTATGTTGCACACAGGTATACAAAGGCATAGAATGCCTTTAGTCTGCTATCAATCTAATTCAGGGGAAATCACCTGCATATATCGGTATCGGTTTATATCAGTATTGGGAGTGTTTGGGCAATATCACTTAATATTGGTATCGGTGAATGTTAATATTGGACATTTGATTTTATTTAAAAATTTTTTATCAGTGTTAAAATATACATGTACATTTCTGTTGTTATATTGTTGCTATGTTATGTTGAATTGTGTTTCTTTTTTCTTTATATGTAGAGATGGATGGGGATGACTGCAGTTTTCCTCCAGATTCATTAGATTGCCAGTCACAAAGAGGAAGTGTGGCCTCCTCTGCAACACTAACGCGAGGTAATGCAATAGTTTTATTATTGTTATTATTATCAATAATTTATTTTCTAATGTGGCTAATCTCTCTCTACAGCTCAGGATGTGCTTATCTATTTATTTGGAGAGAGCGCAATTCACCTAACTGTGGAAGGCCTTGGCAATGTCAATGTTCAGGAGCTTGGCCGAAATGTTCGTGAGGCTCTTCATATCCCTGACTCTATCCAGGATGCATTTACCTTCTGGTTGTCTTCCCCGCTGCTTGGTAAGAATTTTCTCTCTCTATATCTTTGAGATATCTCTAAATTTTGGTCTGCATGATTCTCATGACAGTATTGTCTGTGAAGATTCTCATTCATCCAGGTCATGATATCCAAAAAGGGTTTAGTTGTAACTGGACTTCTTCTTGGAGTTGAAAGACGTTTCATTCCTCAACTGAGGAACTTCATCAGTTTCTGGTTGTTGTTGGAGGGAACTCTAATAGTTATTCTACTCTAGACATCTGGACATGTGACAAGAAAACTGCTCATTAACATCAGGAGCAGTTTCTGTCCAAAAATGTGTGATCAAAACAACTCTTCACACCTTCGTCCAGTGGTGAAGGGAGTGGTCTAGAGTAGCATAACTACTAGAGTTTCCTCCAACAACAACCAGAAACTGATGAAGTTCCTCAGTTGAGGAATGAAACGTCCATTTGCTTACAACTAAACCCTTTTTGGATATCATGCCAGTATTAGAATCATGAATATGTGTGGTGTAACTTCTTATTATTACACAGAATTGCAGTTAAAGGTGAGACATCAGCCGTACAAATTATGTCGGCAGTGGCAGGATCTGCTGTATCGTTTCACTGATGCCTCAGAGGAAGATATTTCACTCGGTAAGTATTCATTGACAGGTTCTTCTTAAAGTGTTTTGTAATTTGTAACCGGCAAGGCATCAACCACCCTAACCAGGATTTGATCTTGCCCAGGAGGTGAACCCTGGCGTTACACACCAAGGACAGATACATTAATTCTGGGAGAAAGCACCTCATAATTAACATGTCTGGCTAAAATATACAGCTCTTGATTATGTTGTTGTTTTAACGTTTACTTGCAGTACACTTGAGTGAAATTAAACAAGTAGTTTTTTAAATATGATATATAAATTTGAAATAAATATACATCTGCTTCACTACCTTTTCTCCAGATGAACCATGTCTCCAGTACAGACGGAATGTGTTTTATCCAAAATCCAAAGAGCAGCAGGTGTTTTTACAATTAATTCAAAATGTTATATGAATTAATATATACATTTAAGTAAATCCAGATTTTCAGACCAGTAGTCCTGAATAATTATTACTATATAACTGTTGAGCAGGTGGATGATGAAGGTGTACTCAAACTTCTGTACGAAGAGGCTAAGGACAACATCCTCACAGGACGTTATCCCTGTGATCCAGAGCACTGGATGAGTCTTGGAGCCTTGTCTTTTGTGATGGATGAGGGAACAGGTCTGGACAGCCAGCAGTTTACATCGACTTTAAGGTAAGTTTAAGGGGAACCTGGATGAGTGATATTCCCTGTAAATGTGGCCGGAAACCCTTTTGTAGGCCAGTATTATTGCCTTCTCTCCAAAATGTTTCAGTTCTGCTTTTAAATTGATTACACTCATTCACAAATTCTTGTCCGTGGACACCATGACATGGCCATGACATTCATAAGTTCTGGTCTTAGGTTACAGCAAAATCCATGAGAACTGAACTGAATAAGAATGCATGTTTGTTTGTTTTTAATTCAACATATGAAGCAATTTCAAGCTTGTGATGCCTGCCAGACAACAGTGGCTCAAACAAACGCCAGGAACCATATAATTTCTCAAGTGAGGGAAGAGTACAGCCAGTGATACCTTATCGATGATTCTCTGAAAGGCCTTCCTTTGATCTACCGTACTGCTGCTGAACCAAATGCAGATACAATATGTTATAATGTTTTCAATTAAGCAATGGTAAAAAGAACCAACAGTCTGTGCAATGTTTTTTTTCCTGAACACCCTAAGGAAGAACAGTCTCTGCTAGGCCTTTTTAGTCAGCTCAGTGATGTTAATGCAACATGTCAGACCCTCCTCCAAGAGGATGCCCAGGAAACAGAAGTTTATCGCACTCTCTACACAGTGCCCATTTATGATATGTTCTTGTTATACTGGTTTGTTTTTTCTGAAGTTGATGATTAGCACCTTGGTCTTCATGGTATTTAGCAGCGGGTTATTCACCTTGCACTATACTATGAGCTGCTTCACCTCCTCTCTTTAGGCGGATGATAGAGTAGCTCGGGTGGAATGGGGTGCTGCTGTAGGTCATTGATTTTCAACCACTGTTCTGCGGCACACTAGTGTTCCATGACAGATTGTCAGATGTGCTGTGGGAAATTATCTAATATCACATAATTAACCATTGTTGTTAAAAGCTAAACTTTGCTGATCTTCCTTTGGACAGTTTTTTTTGGTTATCTGTTGCCACAGAATTCCCCATTCTGGCCAACAAAGCTATTTTGACATTGCACCCGTTTTCAACCACAAATTTATGTAAGCTGGGCTTCTCAAGCTTGACTGCGATAAAAACTAAAAACATTGAAAGACTGAGAGCTGTTGAGAAAGAGCTTTGTGTATGTCTTGCTACCCTTCCCGCCAGGATATCCCATTTGTGTTCATTGAAACTAAGGTTTCACACTGAGTGAGTATAAATACATTTAGAAGCTTCATTATTAACTATATGTATTATATGTACTGTGTTAAAATGCGATTTTGATTGGTGGTGTGCCCCAGGATTTGGAAAATGCATAAAATGTGCCGCAGCTCAAAAAATGTTGAAAATCACTGCTGTAGGTTTACAAGGTATAGGAAAGAGAAAGTTTCAAGTCTTGCAAAGAAGATGTTCAACTTCTCCACCAATGTAACATCCCCTTCCATGGCTCTTAGGGTGATCCTGTACTTGGTGAGGTGTTGGTGCCCCTGTTAAACCTGCCTGCTGTTATTACTGTCCAGGTGGTTCTCGATGCTCTTTCTGTAGGTCAACTTGGCCTCTATGATGCCTCTTTTTAGGTTGGCTCATTACATACGTCACACATGTCATGAATTCAGCTTATTTTCAGTTTAGATAAAGTAGGGTTGAAGTTTCAGTTTTAAAAAACATTATAAATTCAATATTTTCCCATGATCCAATTTGTTGGTCAGACAAGACAATTTAAATTTGTATTGTAAACTTACTTACATCCCACAGGGAGAAGAAGCTGTCCTCTTATTTGCCTGCACACGTTGTCATGGGGTGTGGAGGGCTTCTCTCCACTCTGAGAGGGAAGTCAAGTCGTCATGCAGAGTTGGAGCAAAACCTCTTTGCTGAGTACCGAAATATCTGTACAGGAGCAGCAGCCCCTGCTGAACCAACACAGTTCCTACACCAATACCTCAGAACATGTCACTCTCTACCTTATTATGGGTGAGATTTTGTGTTTACAACCTATTCATGCTTATTTTTTCCAAAAGAAAACTGTACAAGATAATAACCCATTGTCTGTTGCAAACATATAGGTGTGCATTTTTTTTTGGAGAAATCGACAAACCGGTGCAAGGTATCCTTCAAAGGGGAAAGCGCAAGGCTGTCAATATTGGTATATCCCTGGAGGGAGTATATGTGATGGATGTCAAAGAGAAGGTGAGGCCATCTGGCCACCTTCTGTGGTCACCACCTTGTTAAATTGCAATAGTCTCTTCTCCTTTGTGTCTTTTTTCTTGTTTCTTATTTCTCTTTTCTTTAATTTGCTCTGATTGTGTTTTGATCATGTTCCCTCGCAGCATGTGCTTCTCGGCCTGCGTTTTAGTGAACTCTCATGGGACCACAGCTACCCTGAGGAGGAGGTCGATTCACACATTCTTTGGTTGGAGTTTGATGGAGAAGAAGATGGCACGCCAGTCAACAAATTATTAAAAATCTACTCCAAACAGGTAGGAACAGAAACAATCGCTCAAATCGGTTATCACAAGCATGTCATGAAAAAGCGAAACACACACACACACACTCTTATGTTGCAACAAAAGGATCACAAAGAAGCTGGTTCCATTTTGTCAAGTTCTTCCCATGGTAACTTGATATTGGCTAAAAACATTTGAAAAAAAAAAACACAGTTTATCTGTTTTACTCTTTTCCCTGTCACCTTTAACACAAATATCTTACTTGAAACAGGCAGAGCTTATGAGTGGCTTCATTGAGTTCTGTGTGGAACTAAAGTATTCATCTGATGGAGGAGCTTCTCTAGAAACAGACGGTGAAGCAAGTCTTTCTCAGCAGCAAGGTGCAGGCAAAAATGGGCGCTCCGGTCGGCGTGGGAGGCTGCGCAGGCAAAGCAGTGTTGTATGTAGCCGCGTACATTCACTGAACACCATCAGCTACGTTGACACTGGTAAGCCTGATGGATTTCCATACATCATTCATCTACAGGTAGTCTCATGGTGTCATTATGTAGGTAACAGTCTCTGGGTTTAGGTTACCACTGTGGTGCATAGCACCTTCACCACGCAATGCTTTTCCACTGTACACGTTGGATATGAGTTAAATGCAGAAGTCACTTTTCGTTGTGTACAGTGGTGTGTATCATTAAGACACAATGACAAAGGTGTTTGCTTCCTTCCTTCCTTATAAAAAAAGATTTAGACTTAACTAGACTTAACTAAACACTGACAGGAATGAAGGAATGTGTTATTTATCTGTCATTATTTAATGATATAACAGAGGCTGCTTTGCACACAGAAACACATTAGAACATTACATGTGTTCAAGATGTATGCCTCCAGGAATGTTTTGTATCTTAAATCTACATAAAGGTAATTTATTACATTTGCCCCAGGGAAACTCTTTGTAGTAAATTGACAAGAAGCTGTTGTGTTTCTCTTTCAGGAAAAGAAATCAAACGCTTAAAGCCAAAAAGAGCTGCTTCCTTCTTCAACCGACAACCGTCTGCCGTGCCCTCATACTCAGCTGTGCAAGTAACAGAGAGTCTTGAACAGGGCTGAGCCCAGTTGACTGCCACGTGCTGCTCTCAAGACCAAACATGAAAACATTACACCGAGATCAAACTAAGGACTCGAGAAAAGCTCAAATCATGTACTGATAATATATCTAAAATCAGAGGACCAATTTAGCACGACAATATTAAACCTTTGATGTTTTGTATTTTGGTAAGTGCAACAATGTGAAAAGCAAATGGGTCTCCATCCAATCTCCACTTATTGAACTTAGATTTTCAAAACAATCTCTGAGCATGACCTCCTTTGCAAGTGTGACAAGGCTTAAGAGGAATCCCCAGACCTTTCTATACTGTTGTTGCTTTTCAGATATTTTGTAATGCTTTTTCTGTTTTTTTCTTATTCAAAAAGTGTTTTTGATTTAATTAGTTAGACTGTGGACTCATTTTACACACACTCATTCTTAAGTTTTCACTCACAGAAGACATTGAAATGCTTTAAATGCTCCAATAACACAACACTACTTATCTGATCTTTAAGAGACTCCAAAACCTCTCACTCACTATGACAAACACTTTCAGGGGTTTTTAGGGGCGTATTTTTTTCTATTCTGGTTTTCGTAACTGCCAGTGCCTTGTTGATGCTGTAACGCTAAAACCACTTTACTAAAGTGCTGGTAGATGTTTTTTGTTACTGTTATTATTTATTTCTTGTTGTTACTGATCAGATACCATTTCATATGGGTCCACACTGTGGAGCTTTTTTGTAAGTAAAATATATTCTCTTCAAAAAAATGTATGATTAAATATTATTTTCTGTTTGTTGCACAAAAGAACATTTTCAGTGTGGATTTTAATACTTTTATGTCACATTAGAGTTAGATTCAAATGAAAATTTGAAAAAAAATCATTTTTAACATAATTTAATTACATAAATATCTGATCATTGATGTAACTTATTAGTAAAGAAACAGAACAGAATTCAAGCAGGGGAACAAATGTAATAACATTAAATGAGAAACAAAATCATTATCAGTTGGTGGGGGAACACCCTAAGTCAAGCACGCTATTAGAGCAAATCCAATGAACCTCAAAAGTCAGGTGTGAAGTGCTTTATGTCACTATGCAGAAAAAAAGTCAAGGATGAAAAGCAAGAAATTCCACCATTGCTTTTTCACCATGCCTCCCCAAAAAGAAGCCCTCGTTAAATGCTGCAACATCATGTTCTACCTTTACAAGCAAGATAAATGGGCCCCGCAGGTGGTGCTCGTTACACCTGACAACAAAATAATTTATTAATACTATACAGATTGTCCTCATGTAAAAGTGATGTAATCATTATGCAAACTGCAACAGTCACTAATTTGTATGCTACTTACTTTTACAACTGCTTGTATACTAACTACAGCAGCACATCATAGTTCCACATAAACACTATGCATGTCACTTTGTAGTATAGGCATTCCGACTTGACTACACTTCATGTGAAAATGCACTTTTACTACTTATACACTGTTGTTTAATAATCTTACCTTTGCCAGTGGGTTTGTATCTTTTATCTTCTTTGATTACCTTAACTTTTCATATACTTGTTAATGTTCTTACAATCTAATGAAGAATAAGGTCACTTTTTGGTGTTGCGTTTATGGAGCATTCATACTAAAGGAACATAAAGTGCCTTTTGTTTCAATTGAAGTCTGAATAACATTTGTTCAGTGGAAGCCATAGATGGTGGCTTTTTTGTTTTGCTTAGTTTTAAATTACTAGTAGTGCATTTCATATTTCCTCACTGATGTTAGTAACTGGATGAATGGTAGTTTATTATTATATTTTATGTTGATTTTAATAAATATATACAATGTCAAGAAGTACCTTGCAACTCAATACACCACAAGTCAGTTGTTCTTACCTTTTTCGGTCAACCCTACCACACTTTGAATTGATAAGGTTGTTGAAGTTCCACCTGCGTTGTTGCCCGAACAAACATCTAGACATAATACAGTTAAATAGATGTACAGGTGTGCTATTATCACTTCTTCCTGTTTGTTGTACCTTACATGTCATGCCTTTACTTCCCAACAGTGGGGACCACTGTGGTCTTTAATTAGAGCTGCTGATGGTGTAGCAGTGCTGACTTATATTATATTTATCACTTATTTTATTTAGCATGTTTTTTTTTTTACTTTGTTATTAGTTACAGAATAACAGCAAAAGGGCTTATGGTGAGTTTTTTGCATCCAAATCAACATTGTTTTGATCAGTTGTTATATAGGTAATTTGGCAGGGTGACATGTCCCTCTTTTCTCCACACATAATGGAAAATGTAGAGAATGTCCTGGAAATCTTAATGATCTCATAGACATAAAATTCTCTTTAGTGAAGGTCTTCAACTCGCACCTCTTCAGCCTCTGTGGATAATATTGTATGTGAATAGACCAAATTGAGTCCAACTATATTGTATACATTTTCTTAGAAACTGAAGCCAGTGATGTACGGTAAGATTCATGTCCGTGACGCAAGGTAAAAAAAAAAAAAAAAACCACAGTCGGTGGCACAATGAGCACGAGCCGGAGTAACTTTTCTGCCTCAGGAACAGTTTCAAAAAATCATAGTAAAAATGTTGGAACATTATATTAGCGACATGCAAAGGAACGGAAAATGATCGCCTCTTCTTAGAATTTTAATCATAAATGTAAAAATAATGATTTTGAAACAATATTACAACAATTTTTAAGTTGAGTAATATTAAATAACTTTAACACTATAACACTAAATAACTATTACCATTTATTTTATTTATTTTTTTATGTTTTTATGATGAGGATGTGCCTCTATTGCCTCCCCTGACAGCATGAATAACAAAATCAATGTTGAATCAATCGATTATTTATTTTTTAATTACTCAGCTTTAGCCTGTTGCTAAACTAAAAATTCTGGTTTACCTGAAACCAAATGATTATTTCTAATAATCATTTTTATAATATTAATTTAATGTTTTCATTATAGTAGGTGGGGCAGTGCCTCACGTGACTACATGCCACTGACTGATACAGCTCCCCCTGCTCATGATCAATGACTTTTACAGTAAGTTATTGGCTCTTTTTTTTTTAATTAATGTTCAATCAATATTCATTTGTATGTCACTCAGCTTTAGCCTGTTTCTAACATCAACTAAGCAAACTGGTGCTTGTAACTTGTAACCTATAACCAAAATGAATATTTTCCCTCAGTGGTTCAGCTACTAATATTTTTCTCCTATGATAGCAGGGGTTTGTAAATTTTAAGGAAAACAAGTGTATCTCATTAGAATGGAAAAGACATGTGTTCAATAAAAGACACAAAGAATTCAAACCACAAATGTGATCATCTCTTCCTAGTATTTCAAATGTATATGGTAAAAATCAACAATGTTTTAAAAAATTGTGAAAATGTATTATGAATAATAACTTTAACACTATATTAAACACTCAATAAATGTAAACAATATTATTTATTTTTAATAAAAAATAGATATTTATTTTATTATTATTATTTCATCTGGAGATCAAGTGGTGGAAGTTAAGGAAAGAGGAATGTTCCTCTTCCTTAAGGAAGTGAGGGCAGTTCTGGGCTGTGATGGGGAATTTCCTGGGGATTGTGATACCACAGCTATAGCCATTAGGGAGACGATTAAGAAAGGTGCTAGGTGTATCTTTTGGGCAGAGAAAGGAAGACAAAGAGACCTGGTGGTGGAATTATGAGGTTCAGGAGAGTGTTCAGAGAAAGAGATTAGCAAAGAAGAAATGGGATAGTGACAGAACAGAGGAGAGGAGAGTAGAGTACGAAGAGGGCAACGGAGGTGAACAGGGAAGTAGCGAGGGCCAAACAAAAGGCATATGAGGAGTTGTATGAGAGGTTACTAAGGAAGAAGAAAAGGAGTTATACAGATTGACAAGGAGACAAATCAATCTGGGGAGGATGTACTGCAGCTGAGGTTGATTAAGGACACGTATGGAAATGTTCTTACCTGTGAGGAAGGTGTACTAGGAAGTTGGAGTGAGTACTTTGAGGAGTTGTTGAATGAAGAAATTGATAGGAATGAGGAGCCAGATTCTAACAGGAAGAAGGTAGATCAGATTACAAAGGATGGAGGTTAGAAAAGCTCTGAAGAGGACGAAGAGTGGAAAGGCAGTTGGTACTAGTGACATACCTGTGAAGGTATAGAAGTGCTTAGGGGAAGTAGCGGTAAACTTTCTGCCTCGGCCATTCAATAGAATTTTAGAGACAGACAAGATGCCTAATGAGTGGAGGAAAAGTGTCCTTGTGCCAATTTATAAGGAGGGGGATGTACGGTTGACCACCAAATCTTATTAGGGAGACTGAAAAGTACTTGGAATAAGTGGCACTGCACTAGCGTGGTTTCGGTCGTACCTAACGGACCGTTTTCAATTTCTTTAGGTTAATAATACCCCCCCCCCCCACACACACACACACACACACACACACACACACACACACACACACACACACACACACACACATACACACACACACACACACCAGAGTCTGCCATGGGATCCCAAAAGCATTTGTCCTCAGTCTAATCCTAATCACCCTGTATATGCTCCGTCTGGGTGATGTCATCATCTCTATAGATTTCCATTGTTATGCCGATGACACTCAGTTATATTTATAAATTGAGGCTATGAACACAATCATCTAGATCTGAATGACCTATAACTTTTCGTAGCTAAATTCTGATAAAACTGAGAAACAACTGGTCTTGATTCCAAAATTTGTTAGAGAATCTATTTATGGAATAATAGCATCAGAAAATAGTGTAAAAACTGCCTCTAGCTCTTCTGTGATAGAAGGTGGTATTTAATTTGTAAATGTGAAAAATCACTGATTTAAAAAAAAATCCAAATACTGTGAAGGTGTGTAATGAAAAATAATTTTAACACAAAAAAAAGATCTTACCATTTTATTTATTTGTATAAAATATATAAAATAAAAATACACAATTTTTTTTTATATTTTTATGGTGACATTTTCATGGTGAGGCTGTGGCGTTATAAATAAACACAAGGCAATTCATTCAAACCAGAAATGCGTCCGTGGTTACCTACGTCACAGACCTATACGTCACGTGATTTTGCACTCTGACGAGATGACACGTGATAGGCTGCACACACGGAAATAGAAAGTCAGCTGCTACAATTTGGGAATAATGTGTCTTTTTTCTCTCAATAATTTCTGAGGAAAGGCCTGTTTTTTCGAACAAATAGTTAACCTTAGGCTGCTCTGTTGACTGCGGGCTATACTTTTAAACGCATACGCAGTGTATGGTTGCTGTTGCGAGTGAGTGGTAGCTGACGCTTGTGGTCTTTATTTATCGTCGATTTGTTAGCCTGTCGCCGGAGCTCAGAATGGCCAGTGAGGCTGTGCCGGAGGACAGCGGCCCGGGCAGGAAGCGCAAGGTGCACGGTTTACTGAAGCTTTACTATGGGCTGAACGAGGAAGGAAAAGAGGGGCAGCAACCAGAATCAATGGACCCCTGCGACATCAATGGGCCTCACTTTGACCCAGAGCATTACCTGAACAAGGTCAGGATTCTGTGCTGTTGTGGCAATTTTAAGTGCTTTTTAACTGCAATTATTAGAGTGCTTCCTATTTTTTCACAGTCGTGGTAATAGTGAAATTGACTTAACTTATTTTGCAAGCTACGACCAATACCAAAACCACGTATTATTCTTATTATCTGAAAGACTTTATTTTTATTGCGCATTAGGCAAACAAAAATGTAGGTATGTAATGTTATTTTTTTGTTATTCTTTTCTTGCTTTGTATTCTAAATCTGCAATTTGGTTCATATTGTTATTAAGTATTCTGATATTTGGATCATCATCTTACTTACCTCATAGTTCACCCTTAGTTGCATGCCATTTTTAACTGTAAGAAATATTTAAATTAGACTTTTGTATTTTTGGGCATTGTTTTGTTGGGGTATTTGAAATATCTGTGAAGATTCTCATTCATCCAGGTCACAATATCAAACGGTTTAGCTGTCAACAACTGGACTTCTTGGAGCTGTAAGTCATTTCATTCCTCAACTGAAGAACATCACCTTCTGCTTGATGTAAGAGTGTGGCTAAAATAACTCTTTAGACATTTGCCAAATGGAGAAATAAGTGGTTTAGAGAAAATTAATTACTGGTGTTCCCATGTAATGTACATCAACGAGAAACTGACTTCCACAGTTGAGGAATGATAGTCTTTCAACTCCAACAAGAAGTCTATTTGTCGACAACTAAACTTTTTGTATATGGTTTGGAACTTATCACCTCAAACCAAACCAATTTTTAACAGTTGTGTTTGGTGTTGTTTCAATTTTAAATATGATGGTGGTTATCTCTTGCTCAAACACAGCTTAGAAGAGAATGCTCTCTGGCAGAGCTGATGGACCAGGAGACCTGTATGGTAAAGCAGATTCGTTCATTGGACAGTGACATGCAGACGTTAGTGTATGAAAACTACAACAAATTTATATCTGCTACAGGTAAGGGAATGTGTGCTCCAAGAGGCTTTCTTTAAATTCTCTGCATTTTTAGCTATACTAATGATTACTTATTGTTTTTATTGTTTTTAGACACAATAAGAAAGATGAAAAATGACTTTAAAAAGATGGAGGATGAAATGGACTGCTTATCTGCTAATATGGCAGCGATCACTGAGTTCAGTGCTTGTATCAGTGGAACCCTTCAGGATCAGCATACACAGATTACAAAACTCTCAGGTCAGACTATGAATGGTGTTTACTAACAAGGTTGGTTATAAAAAAAAATACATTTAATTTAATTTGTAATACTTTTTTTTTCTTTTTAGGGGTTCACACTTTGTTAAGAAAACTACAGTTTCTGTTTGAACTCCCTGCAAGATTGAACAAGTGTCTAGAACTGCAGGCCTATGCTCAGGCAGTCAGCTCCTATCGCCATGCCCGTTGTGTACTGCAGCAGTACAGTCACTTGCCCTCCTTTAAGGGAATCCAAGATGATTGTCATGCCATAATGGAACAGTTGGCACAGGAGCTTCGACAAAAGTTCAGGTTATAGATCTCGAAAATATATTTTATTTACTATGATCACAATCTTAGCCAGTATCCACACAATAGGTGACTGGAAAAACAAAATGACCATTTGTGTGACCTACTTTTTTTTGTTCTCTTTGTGTGTAGCGATGGTGGTACTAGTGCTAAAGATTTGTCACAGTGTGTGGAGCTACTATTACAGCTGGATGAGCCAGCAGAAGAGCTGTGCGATAAATTCCTGAGTCATGCTCAATCTCGATTAGAGTTGGACCTACAGGGCCTGGAGGCAGAGATTGTACCGTATACTTGTGTCTCATCTGAAAAGGAACTATCTGCACGTAGGTCACCGATTGCAAGTGCTGCATCTCCAAGTCATAACTCACCTTCAGCAAGCACTCTACCATCTCGCACCTCTAACAGTGATATTTTGGAATTCATCGACAGAGGCTGCAATGAATTTGTCAGCAGCTTATGTTTAGTAATAACATCATATCAAGAACTTTTTGTTAACCACGCTCAGAAGGGTGAGCTTGCTTCCAGGAATATCCCACAGATGGCAAATAATAAGCTACAAGTCTTCGTAGATGACCTGGCCTCACGCTATTTCTCTCTTGTGGAGCGGAGGATACAAGAAGAGAAGGGGGTTGGAGACAACTCTCTATTAGTCCGTGCACTCGATCGCTTTCACCGCAGACTTCAGGCTGTGTCGAAGCTGCTGCCAGGCTCAGCTGTGCCAAACAAGGGGGCTGAGATTGTGAAACGGGCAGCAACAGAGCGAGTTAAACAGTATCTGACCGCTCTGCAAAGCTTCTACATGGACAGTTTGACAGATGTGAGGCAGGCCCTGGCAACGCCACGGCTTTCTGTGGGTAATGCTTCAGCTGCCGGAGGAGGAGCACTTCACGGAGGGCCAGGTTCCAATAGAGATGCTCCAAATAGCCTGCCAGAATTGCTGTCCTTCCTGTCATCTTCAATTCTGAACCAGATTAAGTCCGTCCTTGCATCAGTGCATCTCTTCACAGCAAAAGACATCACATTCTCCAACAAACCATATTTCAAGGTAAATAATGCTACTGAGTGATGAATAGACCTGGATACACACATAAGTAACATATACCATCGGCCATGGAGACATTATTCTTTTTAAGGAAATGCATAGGTTTTATACCGACATTTGAAATTGACCAATATGGTATAGAGTAGTTAGTTGCATATTGAACATTCTCCAGATAAGTTAATGTTTCTATTTCGGAGCTTTAGTTCCCCTTGATGAAAAAAAAGTAAAGTAGGAAAAGTTTATTTGGCAATTTAATTAACCCCTGTAGTGAATTTGTAAGATATTTGCAAATTCATTATTTTATGTAAATGTGAACATATAGGTTAAATATTAAGCCAAAAGTTGAGCAAAGCAAAAATTTGCACAAAAGTCTTAAAATCTGATTAATTAATTACAATGTTTAACATATAAACTCTCATCTAGATATTGAGACATGTTGGTCTCTCTCTGTCTTCTTTGTCCTTTTGAGAATTCTCATTCTATTGGGATAGGTAGAAAGAAGATAAATCAGGGAAAGGAATTAAAGTTTATTCATGAGTCCTATTCTGTCTCCTTCTTTCAGGGTGAATTTTGCAGTCAGGGCGTTCGTGAAAGCCTGGTGGTGAACTTCATAAAGTTTGTGTGTCAATCCTCCCGCCAGTTTTGTGAGAGTGCTGGAGACAAAGGTGGTTCTACTCCCCCGGCCCTTCTTTTGCTGCTTTCTCGCCTTTGCTTGGACTATGAAACATCCACCATCTCCTACATACTTACACTCACTGACGAACAGTTTCTTGTGCAGGTGCTATACATGTTATAAAACACTACATATTATGCCAAAAACACAAGCTTGAACAAGCTCACTAGTGTTCTCTTTTTGTTCTTTCTCAGCACCACAGTCCTGTGACACCTGTCACAGCCCTATGTTCTGAAGCCAGGGAAGCGGCCCAGAAATTACTTAACCATTATGTCAAGGTAAACATTCAGTACATTTCTTATTTAAATGGAGAGATGTGTATTGGACCTGGTCAAATGTTTCACAAACATAGAATTCTTACAAATTACCTTTCTGGTTTTGGTCTGAATGTTGACCCAGTAATTAAATTAAGTAAGTAAGTAATTAATTTTATTATTTTTAATTTTGTAGTGGATCAGTGTAGTGTTGATAAATCTTTATTATCTATTGAGAATATTCTGGGGTGGCCTTCACAACACATTTTAAAGAGTATCAAAATGTGTTTTTATGTTTATTTTTATTTTTCTGCTTTGATCTAATCTAAAAGCGAATTATTTTTTCTCACTTTCACCACCTTTCGTAATGTTTATGTTTGCAGGTTCAAGGTCTGATTATCTCCCAGATGCTGAGAAAAAGTGTGGAAACACGAGACTGGGTCAACACAATTGAGCCCCGAAATGTCCGTGCTGTGATGAAGAGAGTCGTGGAGGACACAACTTCAATAGATGTGCAGGTGCATCATTGCCACTGTTCAGTGGTTCTGCTCTATTTACTGTGGAGAACCAGACTGTTCATTTCAACATTGTGTGTTCTGCCACAGGTTGGTCTCTTATATGAAGAAGGTGTGAGAAAAGCACACAGCAGTGACTCCAGTAAAAGGACTTTCTCTGTCTACAGTAGCTCAAGGCAACAAGCACGCTATGCTGCCAGCTACACTCCAAGGTATAAGATTTACTTCAGCAATCTTAGGTGTAAAGGGAGTTCATTGGCTCATATGATTTTAAGTAAAGTAAAAATTTGTCATTGAGTTTATATTTAGAGCTTTGTCCTTATCTGTTTGCCATTTTTCTGCAGTGCCCCTATTGATACAAATCTACTGAGCAACATCAATAAGCTTTTCTCTGAGAGGATAGACATCTTTGGCTCAGTAGAATTTAACAAGGTAGGTGGGAATAATTTCACAAATTGAGCATATTGTAGTCTGATCTTCAGTAACAATAACAATCTCTTTTTCTGACATTTTAGGTGTCCGTGATGACAGGGATCATCAAAATCAGTCTAAAGACGTTCCTTGAGTGTGTTCGCCTGCGCACCTTTGGCCGCTACGGCCTACAGCAGATCCAGGTGGATTGTCATTACCTACAGATGTACTTATGGCGCTTTGTATCAGATGAGAACCTTGTTCACTTCCTGCTGGATGAGGTAGTGGGCAGCTCTGCTCACCGCTGCCTAGATCCTGCTCCAATGGAGCAGAGTGTTATTGAAGTTATCTGTGAACGAGGTTAAGGCCTAAAATATTCTGCTTCTTAATTAAAATAGTCTTTGTCAAGCTCAATAATGTATCTGTGGAACACATGTATTTTATTTGTGAAGAAGATTTTAACTTCCATATAATAAATTGATAAAGATATTTGAAGAAAGTAGTTGGTAGAAAAGTAATTAAATTAGTTCTTTCAATTACTGTCATTATTATTTTTAAATTTTAAATTATAATTGCAAATCTAATGCCTGAATATATTTAAAAAAGACACTTTTTAATTGACCTTTAAAACAAGACAAGTTACACTTATAGAATAAGAATATCAGACATTTGACATATTAAATATTAAAGTGCAACTTAAGTGTTCAACTTGTAATCTATATTAACATTAAATGCATTTAAAATTACTTATTCAAATATTAAAACATAAAAATAAGTGATTGTGAGTGAGTGGGTCTGATGTTAATCATGCTCTGTATGTAGTATCATATTTTAATGGTGACCAATTTTAATTTATTTGTAACAATTCTGTGACATGCATTTTTTGTTTGCTTTGCCTTAAACAGAATAAAACGTTAAAAATAATTGTTTGAAATTCTTTTCACAATAAAGTGAAAACTGATATTATTCATTTATTGATTCATTCATTACAGTACGTAACTCATGCGAGTTAAAAACAAGTGAAGACAACCTAAAATTTGTCTCTACACCACTTCCCCTGGCTTCTGCCGACTGTCACCATCTGAGAAGCTAATTCTATTGGCTCACTGCTTTTTTCTCCGCCCTCTTCTGATGCTGGCCGTGAGGTTTGATTGGTCCAGACGCAGTTCTTCCGTTGTACGTATACTGGGGCGTTTCTGTCTGTATTAGTCTGCCAAATGGTTATCTCTATACTGTATTACATTCAAGCGTTTGTATCAACTGCAAATCCTCTCGAAACTTTGGTAAGAATTTTACACGTTCCCTTTAATGTATTAAATGTATTCATTTTGTATGCGAGTTTAAACGTGTCAAGTGAAGAACTGAACTGCTGGACTTTGGACGCTGAACTGTAACTTGTCATTTGAAGTAGCCTTTAAGTCAAAATATTTTGGTTTTATATAAATAATTATTATTCATAATTGTATGTGTTGTTGTTGTTTTTTACTTATATACATATTTATATGCTGCTTATTTGTAATAATTTTTAATTTAATAATTTAGTTTGGTGTTTCTCTAAATATTTAGATTAGAATTGATTGTTTGATTTAGTTTTTTGCTTTTTATTTTATTTATTTTTTACCATACAGTATTTGGGAAAGATATTGTTAAGATATGTTATGAACACAGATAAAAAAAAAAAAAAATAGACACAACTCACAATCAAAAAAAGCACAAAATGGACAG
>JAFBJS010008031.1:29630-44765 GCA_016785265.1 Paraplagusia blochii | reverse complement strand
ACCTCCTCCTCCTTTATTATTCAGGTGTGCATAGAAGGGGAAGTCTGCATTGTCTGCTACGGACCATTCTGCAAAGGCGGATAGAATGATCCTATAAAGTTTAACTGCTCATCAATACTGTCTAAACAGGTGTGACCACAACAACTCTCGACACCTTCGTCCAGTGTGAAGGGAGGGGTCTGGAGGAGTAGAACTACTTCAGTTCCCTCTGATATCAACCAGAAACTGATGTTCCCCAGTTGGGGGATGAAACGTCTTTCAACTCCAAGAAGAAGTCCAGTTACTTACAACTTTTGGATATCATGGCCTGGACAAATGAGAATCTTTACAGACTCCTGTATTATTAAAAATCTATCAGCAGAGGGCGCTCTAAATGCACGACTAAATTTTCAGTATCAGGAAAATATTTCAAGAAAAAGGACATGGGAGTACTATGATTTTTTTGCTAAGCGTAAGGACACACAAAGTTGACATTAGGAACGTAGATTTGTGCATGAATATACTGTATGTCTTTCTGACTCTTCAAGATGAACCCCTCTACTGGTGATTACTGGAATTGACTTCCCTGATATACAGAGGAGGACCGGATAAATAGTTATGTGAATTATACGTGTATTTGTTCGAATTGAATTAAGGGTGATTTCCCATATCAAACGGAAAAAACTTTAAATTTCAAGAAACCAATCAGAGAAAAACTATTAAATGTTTCTGATTTATGGATTTCACCAAGATAACTGAGACCTGCTGACTGTACTGTATAGAAACCACAGGTATAAACCTAAATAGAGTTATTCACAGTGATGCAGATAAGAATCAGCATCATGCTTTTTACAGGCAGGTCATACAGATGAGGAGTTGCATCAACTCAGAAATCAATCACTTTTAATTTTCAGTCTCCTACTAATATTAACCCAGGACTAAACCCTCTGAAAATTTTAGATCAACAACGCGATGATGACAGGTTGAAACTATCACAAAAACCAGAGTCTGATCAGTCCTGTGTTACCAAGTCCAAACTGTGAGTAGGATTGTGTGTCCACCTGTCCACCTGTCCACCTGTCTGTTGGAAGGGTCCACAGAGACACTGCACAGCAGACAGACAACCCCTCTGCCTCTCAAGTCATGAAATTATGATGAAGTTCTTTTTAAACTCCACCACTGATCTATTTGGTGAGTCACAGTGCGAGCTAAAATCAGAAGTAGCCAACATTTGATCAGAGGGAGCAAACATTCTGGGCAGTATTTTCTATTTAATGCAGAGCCACATTACTTTCAAAATTACAGTATACATACTGTACGTGCTCTTAGGTAGTTATTACCTCGACTGCCGAACCTCAAATCTATTATAATGACTGTTAACAATCTATGATTATGACACATAGAATGAAGGAAAGCAAACCCCTCGTCATTGTAATCCACACCACTGCACACAATGAAATACAACCTCCGAATTTAACCCATCACCAAAGAGAACAGTGGGCAGCTTTGTGTGCCGTGGCAACTGGAATCCCTGGAGTCAAGTACGGTACCTTAAGTTCCCTCACTGTCTCTGGGTCACAATGGTTTAATGTTAAGTTTTAACACATAGATCTTGAGAAATGATCAAAAACACCATAATAAGTGGTCTGAAATAAATAAAGTTAAATTAAATGAAGGAGATGACTTCAGATCAACAGAAAAAAAATGGTAAAACCATCAATAGCTGTTTCTCAAATTCACCTGCAAGTAGTGCAAGTGTTAAATTGTGAATTGTGTGACAAACTAATGCTCGGGGCTCCGATGCGGCTGGTTTGTCTTACAGAGCTGGGCGTCCAAAATTCTACTACTATTATACATTATCTTTATCCTTCTAACTTTTTAGCATCTTAGCTTCCATCCATGTTTTACACATCATTTATGCGAGTTGACATAAATGCTTGGTCTATCTTCACTTGACCTGGCCACAGTATTCAATCTTTGCATGTACTGTGGGCCGGAGTCAAAATATTTGCCCACCCTTGTCAAAGGTTTATGTAAAGTATAATAAATCGCTATGGTCATATTCTTGTTGATGAATAGGGTCCAGAGAGGTGAATGTTAAACCAATGATTCCCAAACTATTTTTCTGTATTTTACAAGTCACAAATTTGCCTATCATTTACCATTAAAGAACATAAATGAGGATGTCTAATATTGACTAAGTGATATGTGACTAAGTCACACTTAGTGACGAAGTGATTGTTTACAACAATGAAAAAAAAAACAGCAATTTAACCAGCAGAAATGCCTGTGACCACACCAAAAAATCTCCGCTCCTTCGACCCACCTGAGGGCCGAGACTAAGTCTTTGTGCAATGTGCAAGAAGAAGTGTGCAGATGGAGGTGGACATTCATAATCTCACGTAGGGTAACAAACTGACTGAAATTATGTGGAAACAATCCCATTTGGCAAACTGGTTCCCCCTGTTGGCTGTGTGTGTGTGATTAAGTGGCAACAAATGCATGGCAATTTAGCAGAAATATTCCCAGCATAACAATAGCTTTTGTATTCATCGACAAGCCAAATACATCAGTTTGGAAGCTTCTCGGGTTCTAATTTATTAAACATAGATTTAGACAATTATGTCCAGGAAGTTGGTGAAAAGATATAAACAGAGTGAGGCTGTTAGTTGAGAAATGCTAAAACTTGCCTGAGCCTAGATGTAAATTGATTTATTTCTTCTTCTTCTTTTGGCTCATCCTGTTTTTTTTAGGGGTTGCCACAGCAAAAATTGCATCTGGGGTACTCTTTCTCGGCATAAAACCATACTGTTGTTCGCAAAATTAAATGTAAATTGATTATGTAAGGAAAAACATTGGGCCAAAACTAAGTCAAATTAGGTAAATTGCAAAACAGATATGTTGAAAAGAGGACAGCAATAATTATACATTAACAATAATTATAACTGCGGAGGGTTCCAGGTTCGAAACCATCATCCACCTGCTTACCAATGAGGTGAACTGAGCATAGCACTGTCCCCGCTCATTGCTCTCTGATGGAGGAGCAGTGAGTGAAGACGCTGCAAACATCTTTTCACAATGACAAAGCATAAGTGTTTGCTTTTCTTCCTTATTGCTATTGACGGTGGTTCCTTTAAGACATTCGCCGTCACCAAGGTCTAACCCCTGGATGTTGTTTTTCGTCGTAAAAAAGTGTTGCGATTCAGGAAGTGGTGAAATGACTGTATCAAGCAGAGTGGAAATGAAAAAGACAATCACATGGGGTTTCTCCAGGCACAGCGCGCCTTTTATAACACCAGGTGTGAATGCTTTATTATATAAAATGAAAACAATCACTGGAACATTTACAGTCTTCTTCGTGTAGGTGTTGCCACAGTGAATCAAAATTTTCCATCACCCTCTGTTCTCTGTATCTTCTACTGTGACTATAACTACCTCCATGTCCTCCCTCAATACATCCATCTCCTCTTTGTCTCCTACTTGGTCGCTCAATCTCTAGGATCATTCTTTTGCCTATGTATCCACTGTCCCTCCTCTGAACATGCCCAAACCATTTCAATGTGTCTTCTCTAGCTTTTCTCCAAACCTTCCTGTCTGTGTTGTCCCTCTAATCACCTCATTCCTGATCCTGTCCACCCTTGTCTCTCCTAAAGAGAATCACAGCATCTTTAACTCTGTCAACTCTAGCTCTGCCTCTTTTCTTCTGCCTATATTACCAGGAGCCATCCATCGTGGCTGCATGACTTCACCTTAGCTGACACTCTTCTGTTGAAACAATTAAAATAATGGGATTCTCAGAGAGAAGGTTGGATACCACGATCTTTGTGCTCATGCTTTTAACTGTTGCTGTTTTTCTGTTTTGTTGATGGCATTTATGATCTTTTTGCACTCACAGTGTTCTGTAAGAAAAAAAGGCTAAAACATTTTAAATGGCCTCTCTCTGTCAGCTGTGTGACCTGATCTAAACAAATCTAATTTAATGTTGATGTTGCAGACTCTGTGCTGTCATTCAGACAGTGCTGCTGGACAAGATCAGAATAAGGGTGAGAAATGTCTGTCACCTCTGTGGGAAAAACACACTCCAGTGGTAATAAATCTGGTCACCTCTGCTCCATCATTGACTCTGCAGTGTTTTTATTTAACTGCAGCACCAATAGAGGCCTTTGCTGACATGAAGGCGCAGTAGAGATTTTCTGTACTTTTTAAATTACATTTTGTTGAAACCTTTTTTGCTTGAGTGAACACAGAATACAATAATGATCCAAACTCTCGGCCCATTTTGAGTTGTGATGTCTTTAAAAAAAAAGTACCAAACTTCACAAAAAGGGAGTGTCGGGTTGATGATTGTTTTACGTAAGAACTTATTCATATCAGCAACACATAATGCATTTCCTTAGATTAACGGATAAGAGAAAACATTGCAATCAGATAATCTTGGATTTTTTACTCATGAAAAGACCTCTTTCTTTATGTAACAACGACTCCCTTTCACATCTGGACATGTGACAAGAAAACAGCTCATTAACATCAGGAGCAGTTTCTGTCTAAAGTGGTTTGACCAAAACAACTCTTCACACCTTTTTCCAGTGGTGAAGGGAGTGATCTAGAGTAGTAGAACTACTAGAGTTCCCTCCAACAGCAACCAGAAACTGATAAACTTCCTCAATTGAGGAATGAAACATCTTTCAACTCCAAGAAGTTCAGTTGCTGACAACTAAACCCTTTTTGGATATCATGACCTGGATGAATGAGAATCTTCACAGACACCCCCTTACATTAGGACTGCATTTGAAAAGCAATAGGTCACAGAGTGACATGTGATCTCACTGATTGGTCAGAGTTTGTAAGGTTTTTCTTTTGCTATCACTTTCTGTACGACTCCGGGAGGACAACACGTTTGTCTTGAGGGAATATGCTCTTAAATCATCAGTTCATTTTGCCTGTTCTTTTCTGAAACAGCATGACAAGCTCCGGAGCAGGCAGGAGATAGTTTTTGTTTTACCACCAAGTTAATTTTAATCAAGAGCCTACAACTGTAAGATGAAGGCGATTGTGCCAAGTAAATCGTCTTTTAAACTGCAGTTATGAGACAGTGATCTATTAGATCACAAAGACCATTTCTTGTGATCCAGAATTAAGATATTAAAACCATCAAACTAGTAGTTTGACATTGAGTCTTCACACCTGATGTAAAGGAAAGAAATAACATTTGTACAAAAGTTATTATCTATTATAATATTTTCAAACAAATAATTTAATAGTCAATAAACTGAAGTAATATTAGGTATATTTCCATAAGGCAAGGGAAGTATCCAGGATTGGGCAATAATTTCCCTGATCCCAGTTGGATTAACAAGCCACATGGGCTGCTTCCGGCCCCAGGTCTTAGTTTGCCAAGGTCTGTTATAATGGTAATACTTAGTAATAGGTTAAAGTATTAATTGTAGAAATATTTAGAGGGTACAAACTGTTTGCTGAATGCAACAATTGCTGAATGGATTTTTTTTTTCTTTTCATCTGTTGTTTGTTTAATTTAACCCTCTTGTTGTCCTCAAATCCTGCATACACCCCGTGTCCTCAGGGTCAAAATGACCCATCTTCACTAAATCCCCATTTTAAGCAGCTTAAGCAAATTTAAATATAAAATTTTATTTTGCTTGAAGAGACAACTAGTCATTCACCAGAAAATGTGTGAATACCTGTGTTATTCCCTGGACTAGATTAGCAGCCCTTAGTAGGCCCGAAGGTCAGTCTCATCCATCTTTTTCCAGCTGTCTCCATATTTGTAAAAAGCATCCAGATTTGTCATTGCCAGTATTATTTTTTCCATTGCTGGTGTGATGAAGAGGTAGAATGTAGAGACGATTTCATGGGCATGAGAAACGACATATCTTGTGGGACCTGGGGTCATCTTTATGACATTTTGTTCAGCCTCCCTGCCGTGTTGGTCATATGCTGCCGACCACCATGTTATGTTGTGTTTTTTTTAAAGGAAAGTCTCTCTTTCAGCTTCAGAGTTTTCTTCTTCTTCTTCTGACGATGATACATCATGCTATGGGTTGAATACCTCCCCATCTTCTTCTTCAGATACATCCTCTTCTGATACATCCTCCACTTCCTCTTCTGACTCAGAGTTGTCTTGCTGGAGATCTTGAAAGAGGCTCTAGAGCCTGTTGGACATTATAAGACACACTCATGGCTTCAGCACAAAAAGAACTTGGGGTGTTGTCATCTGCAGTATCTTTATAGCTTTTGGAAATCCACAATCAAAGGGTTCTGCAGTCTATGAGAAGGCCACCTGTCTTGTCTTGTCCACATCTGCTACTGATTGATCTCAGACTAAATCATTTTCACATTCTGTGTTGTGTAAATAACTCTGTGACTGTGATTTCAATTGAATTTCACTGTCAGGTCATTTTGACCCGAAGACGATCTTTGTACCTTTTTTTGTACAACATGGTTTTTCTAATGTTTCTAATGTCTAGGAAAAGTCATAAAATTTCAAAATATAAATTTCAAAGTATCGTTAAGGGGATTTTTTTAGGGGGTAGAGGGTTAACACAGTGGTGGGTCATTTTGTCCCGAGGACAACAGGAGGGTTAAATTACTTCTGGCAGAATCTTAAAACCAGTCTCATTGGAGCACAAACCAGTGACTTTTTTAGTGCTGGTCCCAAGCAAAGGTAAATGGTAAGGGGTTGTGTCAAAAAGATTTCCATACCAATGGAAATTGTTGACTTGCTATGACAACCCCTGAAGAAGGGACAAGCCGAAAAGAGAAGAAGAAGACTTCTGGCAGTATCTTGGTCTTTGAGTTAATAAACCTTGGAGTTATTAGTGACTTTGCCGATTGCTGATGGCTAAGAGGAGTCTAAGTGAAATTGGTTTGATTCAGGGGCATAGCCAGACCCCTTAAAATGGTTGGGCCCTGAAAAAATTAGGGTGGGCCAACCCCAAAGTATTATAGCCAAGTTTGATCAGCCCTGTCATTGGATTGGTTGGGCCTGACTGACAAGTGGGTGGGCCCAGGCCCACCCGTGGCTACGCCTATGGTTTGATTAGTGATGTCAATGCAGTGTTAAGTAAAGTAACCAAACAATAATATTATTTGACCAAGTGAGGATCAGGGTCTACCAGTAGGATGGCTACTGTTTACACTCCATGTGTCACAGTGTGAGGTCTGGCTGTGTGCTATATTCACTGTCATCACTCTCACCTGTGTTTCTGTCATCACTCACTATGTCACTGTTGTCCATGGTATATACAACCCAGTTTGTCTGTGTGGGATTATTGTTCAGTGATCATGCTGTGAAAGTCAAGCCCTATGGAGTTCACACCTGCAACACAGTGAGTTCTATGATATTTGCACCCTATAAATAAACTGCATGGGAGGAGTCTCTCTCATACTGCAGTAGCAACGTCTATAACTATTGACAGTATCAATGCGATGTCACGAAAACCTGGAAATTGCTCAGAGCCCATTTTGTAAGGCAAACAATAGTGCAATAGTGAAAGATTGACAGATTCGTACTGTAACCATATCTGTGGAATGACCAAATTTTACAGAAAATGGGCATTTTAAAACATTCATATTCACTTATCGTTGCGTCTACAGCGAGTCTCTTGTGTTGCTGCAGCATGAGAGACATTGTCAATTCACTGATTTCAAATGGCAACCAACCATTTTTTTTTCCAACATAAGGATATGTTCCAATAAAATGGTCCATCATTAATAAGCTAAGACAATAAACCTAATTAGAAATCCTTCCCTAGTAATTCCTTGCATAACATATTTACATTTTCACAGCCATGTAAGCCACTTAACTTTGTGATTTATTCCGATGGAATTCATAGAAATTCTAAGAAACGAAGAAGTGTCCTCAAAGTCAGAACAGTTGTGGTCTATTTCAAGATTAATTTATAGACTCGAGGTCAAAAGTCTTGTGATGTATGAATGACTGCAGTTGTTAGCCTGTGGAAGCAATGCATGCAATTGTGTTTTCATGTCCTAAGAAAGAAGAAGATGCATAGTGTTAAATAATGTCCTGCAACAACAAATAGATGCTTAATTGTTGCATAGCAATTTACAAGGTAAATTACAAGCTTAAATTCACTGTACACCCACACGAAGAAGTTTGTATAGATTCACTCTAATTAATGGCATCCATCTGCAGTACACAAAGGTGGCAGGTGATAAATGAAGTGATCCTTGAACTCATTATTTTGAAAATAATGAGCTTTTTTTTTTTTTTCAAAAAATTTACAATTGTGCCAGAGCCACTTAAAAAGCTCAAGCACATATTTTTGTCACCACATTTTGCATGGTTAGATGCATCTTTCAGAGTCTGAGGCTTGTTTCATAAATTGCAGACCTTTTGGAGAAGAGGCAGCCTCTTCCAGGGGCTGAGTCATCGAGGATAAGACTGCAGGTCACAATCAGAGGAGCAACTACACAAACAGAGAATAACTATGTTGGCACCAGCTTTGTTCTAACCCCAATAATTATAATCAGGTACCAACTAAGGTCTGCATGTCTAGACTTGATGGAATCAGGATTTCATCAGTGGACATCATTGACACATTTAATGAGTTGTATTGCGAGTAGTTGTGCAACGGACAGCACCAACTTGTGTTACATCAGTTGTCAGGAGTCAACTTCAATTTTAATTGTGATATCCCACGACACTTTACAAAGGATTGTGTATAATAAACAAGATCTAGTAAACAGGTAACTATGTCCCTGCCCTTATAGACCCTCACACCAGCTGAGGAATAAGAAACCTCAGCGTGATCGACAGTGGAGGGGAGCCTCACCCAGGCAAGGAGAAAATTAAATTAAATTTATCCACACAGGTTATCTACACATAGGCTCTTTACAGTCAGCTACAACTTTACATTGTTTATATGTGTCGCTCCTCTTTTTTTTAATTTTGCTGTATATTGAACTAATCCCTGGTGTTGTGTTCCAATTAAATCTTCTGCAAACTTTTTCTTTTTGCCTGAGCTGCTTATCTCCTCTAGACCCGGTTCAGATTAAGGTTGTCATATTGTTTCATCACTGTTTGCATTTTGCTGCCACATGACTCAGCCCCTCATAACTGCGTCATCCCTGTAGGTCTGCTGCATCACTCGCATACGCTTCCAGCCTTCTGCCTCTGAGCTCAGTGGGCTGCTTTTAAACCAAAGCGGCAGGTAGACAACTGCATTCAGGCCATGCTCGCCTCATTCTCCCCACCTACTCTGACCATCCTCACCACCCTCAGCTTTGCATACAGACATACACAATCCTGATGGAGCCAGATGTTATTGCAACAGTATTTGTTAATCCGGATTGTTTTTTTGTTTTTTTTAACCACTTAAATTTGTCTCTGGCTGAATTCATGTGACAGTCTCAACACTAACCCATGACCACTAAAAGGCTGGTATCAGTTGACATAATCTAATCACATGCTGTTTTCCAGGTTCGAGTTAATAGGGCTGCACAAATGCAGCATCACTGATGTGAACGATTGGCACAGAATAACTGAGGACAACGGAGCGAATGGAATGAACTCTGAGTCCTGTTCTGGGATGATGAGCTATGGCCCTGAGGGAATTAGATGGATGTGTTTGATCATTCTGATATCACACTCAAACAGCAACTTCAGCTAATGATGCTTAGGACTTAGCACTGCAGCCCTTTGGGTTTCAGTCTGCAGTCATGGAGGGTGTCGGTTTGGGACTTTTAGTATGAAAGACACAAATGCATTGTTTCCATCTAATGCAGGTTGATGTGAAGGATTGCAATTTGTCAAGCCTTTCCAAGAGTCATAATTTTTTTTTCAACAACTACTAACAACAACTTTTTTCAACTACATTCATCCGATCTATTTTTTGAGCAACATTTTAAATTATTCATAGATTTCCTACCTATAATTGTATAACTTATACTTACTTTTTAATAAACAACATATTTTCTTCTTTTTTTTCCCTATCAGCTTGTCCCTTTTTATGGTTTGCCACAGCGAGTCAACAATTTCCATCTCACCCTGTCCCCATATCTATCTACTTGTCTGTAGCAGTGACCTGTCAAAGACATAGAAATTGAATAAAAGTGCTGACAATTTGTGTAATTGACTGAACTTCTTTATTCAAGGAGGAGCCACTCACCCTCTATCCCCTGACAAATCACACAGTGACAGACTATCTAGTTCGATTGGGACATGTCAGTCTTGCCTAATGTTGGTATTAAGGCTGTCTGCGTCTCCCACAGCTTGATATCATCCTCTACTCCACCACTCTATCTATCCACCAAACCACCCACCCATACATCCATCCATCCATCTATCAATCTACCAAGGCAACTATGGCAACAACAAAAATACCATTTGTTTTAGAACTCTTCTTTTCCTTTCAGCTTTTCCCAATTTTAGGGGTTGCCACTGCAAATCAATGTCTGCCATCTCCCCCTGTTTTCTGTGTCTTCTACTCTAACTCCAACTACATCCGTCAATCTCCTCTTTGTCTCCTACCTGGTAGCTCCATCTCTAGTATCATTATTCTACCAATATAACCGCTGTCCCTCCTCTGAAGATGCCCAAACCATGGAAGGGTGGGGTTTACACCGGGGAGCCAAACAGAGAGACCATTCACACTCATATTTATAGAGTGACACAGTGGGTGAAAAGTCAGAGAAAATCACACATTGCTGATAGACCTTACAAATCACAGTACATACCACAATATATATTTTTGGATATAAACACAGAGACGTCCCATTGTAGGCATTATGTTCTATGTGTTTGCTTAAAAATGATCACCAGTAAACGCAGAGAATTGCAAGAACTGAAGTAATTTTCGCGTTAAAACACATAAATGTCATGGGCGCCATAAATCAAGTGTGAGTACCACCGGTGGCCCAGAAGCTAGACTCAGCTGGACTACAGTGCAGTATAAATAACTATTATGGGACTTGAGACTGTAACCAAGCAGGTCTATATGCCAATGTTTTCAGAGGGTTACACATTTTTACATATTTTCATCTCTGATGTCAAAGACTTATTATATTATAAAAACAGAAAACTTATATATTTTTACAATTATTTGGCAGTGTTTTTTTATCTATAAAGAAAGTCTATTGTCTTTGTCACATGCTTCTTGTCACTTTTTTTGTTCTTGTTCACTTCACACATTATAGTGACAATTTGTGAGGATGCGGACCTCACAATTACTTTTTCTTCTGAAATCCTAAAACCAACTGACATAAAATGTTTTTTGCAGATCAGTGACACAGGTCCATCATGCAGTGGGTGGTTGTGTAAAAACAATTTAATTAAGCAATCAGCAAGAAATAATAGAAATCAATTTTCAACGGATTCAAGACTAAAACATTTTAAGTGGAGACTGTAGTTAAGCAGCAGCAGGACACAAAAGGACATTATAATTAATGTCAGCATATGTGAATGGAACAATTTCATTGACAGACCGTTTTCTTAATTTAAAGCACATTTTAAAAGGTCAACATGGAAAAAAAAAACAAAACAGCAATGAAAATCTTCTTGAAGCTTGCCTATAAGGGGATGGATGGTCAATCGTTTGACGCAAACAAAGTGTCTCACGTCAGATAAATAGATAATTTGGTGGACTTGCAGGGAATGCAAAGAGAAAACAACTGTTCATACACAAGTAATGCATTATACCCCACCATTCGGTCTGGTCTGGGTGCTTAAAAATATCTGTTGAAAGCCTCTAACATCAACTGGTCAAAGAGACCATTGATGTCCTACAGATCACAGGATTGTATGGAAATCCCAGTGTCAAATTACAGGATAAACAACAGCAGAATCTTTAGAGTATGATTGGCATGGCATATTTTGAGAATGATGCAAAAGCAAATCCTACTAAAAATATGTAAAAACTAAGCATTTTTAATAGACTTGGTTGACTTGGTTGTCATTATGGAGATATATTAGTCCATCACTATCTCTTTGACACATGTCAGTCAGTGCGAAAGTTGTCCAGTTATTAAGTGTCGTCGACCTGTGAGGCTGGTCTGGGGCCGTGGGCAGAATTTTAAACTGGACTACATGTCACACCAAGCATTGAATGCTCGGTGATAAAGTGTAGTAGCTGCTTGGAAAGACTGAGAATCCTCTCAGTCCATAACTGATAATTTACGCTGTTTGTTCTACGGAGCCTAATACTTGAGTTGACATAAAAACAAATTATTTGAAGACAGGCAGAAGATTGCACTCAACTCCCCTGGGTCTGATAAAGCCTTACAGAGGCTTAAACACGGACTTGCACAAGATTCACTTCAATTAACCTGGCATTCGGCTCTACATAAACAGGGAAACAAACATGAATGCTCAGTAAACACATCATTAGCAGTGATTTTACTACTGTTTCTACAGAAAACAGCCTCTGAGATACAAACTTAATTGGATCTTTGAATCTCCTGTCGAAGCTTTTGTATTTCAGCTTGTTCCTCTGTTCTCCTACACCTTTCAGGATCCTTATTTGTGATTATTGGAAATTAACAAAGTTCTATGAAACTACTGTCATAATTATGAAAATGATTATAGTTTATCTTGGGGTCATGTTCACGAGTGAGGGAAGGATGGAAAGTCGATCCGTTGTGGTGAAGAAAGAGCTAAGCCAAAAGGCAAAGCTTTTAATTTACAGGTCAATCTGCGTTCCTACGCTCACCTATAGTCAACTATGGGCCATGACTGAATGAAAATGACCCGGATACAATCGACAGAAATGAGCTTTCGCCGTAGGGTGGCAGGGCACTCCCTTAGAGCTCCATCATCCTGCAGAGCAGACCTGGGCAAACTAAGGCCCGGGGGCCGGTTGCGGCCCATTTGGTGTTAAAATCCGGCCTGTCAGACTTGTCCAAATTATACTTTTAATTTATGCTATCGTTATCCTTCTACATTTTCCCTGCAAAGCCAGCATTTCCCCAAATAGATAGTCTAAAGAGGCCTAAAGTATTTTGACTTTTTAAATACTTTACTCATCATTTATCTAGTTCATGGAAATACATTCCGACGTGGCCCGTGACTCAGATTTTAGTACCACCTGTGGCCCGCGAGACAAAATAATTGCCCAGGCCTGCTATAGAGCCATTGCTGCTTCACATAGCAAGGAGTCAGTTTAGGTGGCTTGGGCATATGACCCAAACACCTTCAGTGGGACCCAAGTGTACCACTGGAGGTTTTCTGGTCATGTCTCACTGATAGGAGACTCAGAGGAAGACCCAGGACACACTGGAGCGACTATGTTGCGCGCCTGGCCTGGGAAAACCTCGGGATCCCCTCAGATGAGTTGGAGAAAGTGTCTGGGGAGAGGGAAGTCCGGGTATCCCTCCTTCGAATGCTGCCGTTTTAAACTAAATTATCTGTCAAAAAGAGAGAGAGAGAGAGGACGAGGAGACAGTGTTTCCTCGCTACAGTGTATTTGCTGTATATTCTGAAAAAGGTGAGGAATGCAAGAAAATACCACGCTATATAATATGTCTTAGATCAACAGCTGCTGCCTACAGTAAGTCAAGGTCCCTGCTGGACAAATTTTATGTATATACTGTATTTATTGTTAACAGAGGAAATGTCCCAGCCTGGAATGGATTACGGATAGATTGTACACAGTTGTTATAATTGAGTCAGGGTGTCAGTTTCACCAAAAGAACTTTCATTTCTTTGTTTGTTTGTTACCTAAATATCTTGGAAATGATTAGAATGACATATCCTTTAGGACAATGTTGCCACATTTTGTCTTTTTAAGAACTGTAAAATCCTACAGAAAATTGCCTAGGAAGGTATGGTGTATTTATAGATCAGCTAGTCATAAGACAGGATATGTATAGTCGAGTCAGATGAGCTCTTTCAATACATACATTTATGGTTCCAAACATAGAACAGTTACTCCACAAGTTGAAGGAAGTGTTCCAGGACAGGAAATAAACAATCACATGGTATTCTCAGCATCAGAAGACCCTCACTGCTGCAGGGCTTACGTAAAACATGTGTATAAACAAGCATATAAGGGTTACAAATTGAATACTTGGCCCACAGCAGAAAGTCGCAGAGGTGAAAAAAAAATGCTATCAAACCAATGTGTGTACATCACATAAAACTCATAGTAAACAAGTAATATTACAATAAGGTTGCATGGATTTGAGTAATTTTGCATTGAACAGCAAAAATCTGTATGTAGAACCTCAACTAGATATAAAATAAATAAGTGTACGAAGAACATATTTTCTCCGTAAACACAGGAATCGTACACCCCCGAACTCCCCTGCTTCATCTGCAGGAGGCGCCTTCAGCAGCAACCGTTTGTCCGCTGCATTCAAAGAAAGGGGACAGAAGAAAGACTTGTCCCAAAGACACCTACAGTTAAAAACAATAAACGTTGTCATGGCAAAAAAGACCAATTACTTGCTTGTAAGATATTCAAAGACATTCATTAGCGTTGAGAGAAATTGCTCTTCAATTTGCTATCACCTCTTTTGTAGAACCGTAAAATTGTCACCATGCATAACAAAGTCTGAGGCATTCAGGCCGACAGAGCAGCAGGGAACAACAAGGAGGGGAGTTCAAAACAAACTCACCAAAGGCACCAGTGACACTGCTAAGAAATGAAAATGTGTTTGCAGGGCAACTGCGGTCAAAACCCACCTCCCTCTCAGCAAGAGCTGGTGGTAAAGAAGATGGAATAAAACATGTATTAAACCAGAGCCATTTCAAAGAAACAAAGTCCATTCAGTTGTGCAGTAAATGGCCTTTAAAAGTCCCCAAGACCTTATATTCTCACTTTAATGGAGAAGGAACAGAAGTTAAAACTTCTCACAAAATACTTCTAAAATACTAACACTGAGAAAATGTGATCAGTACAGCAAAGTAGTAATAGACAGTGATATTACAGATCTAGGAAACCTGGCGGGCACCTGGTAGCCCCCATGGTCTACCAAGGGTGCTCGCGGGTGTTCGGAAAACATAACGTGTGCAAATAGGGTCAAAATGTGTGTGTAAGCATGATGGTCAGAAGAGTGGTCACTATTGTATGTCCTGGAACTTTTTATTATTACATTGTTTGGTAAGTGTCGGCAATGGTGACCTAGTGGTAAAGGAAGCGGTCTTGGGTCTGAGCATAACACCATCCCATAACACCATCC
>JAFBJS010008031.1:0-29167 GCA_016785265.1 Paraplagusia blochii | reverse complement strand
GGAGGCTCACAATATGGTGCAATGTGATTTGGGTGGCTCCAGCTGCCACTGTGACCCGACAACGGACAAGCGGATGAAGACAAATGAATGAATGAATGAATGAATATTTAGTAATTCTGTGTTCCAAATTTGAAGTAGGGTTTCAAAAACGTCTGGAGAGCGGGGGATACGTGAGTGTCGGACCCAGTAAAGGAGCATACAGAATCTGCCTCGCTGCCTGTTTTTACTCCCCTTACAATGGCAGGGTGAAGGGGAGGAGCGCGAGTGACAGCATGATAAACAGGCTTCGAGAACTGGGATAATTGATAGTAGTTGATCATCATACACATATGATGCCACCTGTGGTCTAACTTGGTGATGGGTTAAATCCACAGGCAAAATTTCAGAATTTGTGTGCAGAGGTGTGGATCACAATGTCACAATGACAAGAGGTGTGTGAAGGTTTACCACCACCCAATGTCTTATCCAAATGTTTTGTTCTGTTGGAATACCTTATGGCTGCACTGCCATCTTTTGATAGTGTTTATTTAAAAAATAATCTTCCAAATACCTTACCATCCTTCCATAACCTAGTGGTGTATTATGCATTGTGACTTTAGTGTACATAACAAATTCCATTTTTGATAAAGCCTTGGAGGTTTTTCGGACAAATCTACAACATATGCAAATCCCGCAGAATCTCAGTCATGGTGAACTTCACACTTATTAGGTAAAAACTTATTAGGCTTGGGTTAAAAATCCCGTACTGAAAATACTGTATGTAACTACACCAACGTGAGAATAAAAAAATGATTACACTAAACTGTAATCAACTAAACTTCACTAGACCATCACAATAAATGTATTTTCACAGATTGATGTACTGTACTGTACTGTGCTACAGTATAGCATTGTGTGCTTCAGTTCGATTCAATAAAAATGTGGAACTCCACTACAATGTGGAAAATGTGGAACTACATCATTCAGCTGCCAGTCCTTTGTGTTCTAGAAAATACCTACGCAAACACTTTTTATACAATTAAGATTTTTCTTTTTTTTTTCAGCTTCATCTGCCATCTCCTTTTGAATTGCATGAACATTTGCAAGATTTAACTTGATTTATTTATTTTTTTTTTACACAATTTGTCAATATAGCCTTCAAAGGACAGTTGTGAATCTAATATTAACCCAAGATATTTATACTGATTGAATTTAATCTCCATTAACAAGTATATCAGGATCAGATGACACTTCACTTATTTTAGTAAAATACATGCCTACAGTTTTAGAAAGGTTTAGCTGTAGACAGTTCTCCTATAACCAGATTGTCACTTCTTCTTCTTCTTTTCCTTTCGGCTTATCCCATTTTTCAGGGGTTGCCACAGCCACAGCGTCAATAATTTCCATCTCACCCTGTCCTGCGCATCCTCAACTCCAATTCCAACCATCTCCATATCCTCCCTCACTGCATCCATAAATCTCCTCTTTGGCCTTCCTCTTCGTCTCTTACCTGGTAGCTCCTTGTCTAGCATTCTTCTCCCAATATAACCACTGTCCCTCCTCTGAACATGTCCAAACCATCTTAATCTGGCTTCTCTAGCTTTTTCTCCAAACCTTCCTGTCTGTGTTGTCCCCCTGATCACCTCGTTCCTGATCCTGTCCATCCTTGTCAACCCCAAAGAGAATCTCAGCATCTTAAACTCTGCCACCTCCAGCTCTGCCTCTTGTCTTCTACCTATTCCTAATGTCTCTAATCCATACACCATGGCTGGTCTCACCACTGTCCTGTAAACCTTTCCCTTCACCTTAGCTGACTCTCTTCTATCACAGATCACTCCAGAGACCTTTCTCCAGTTGTTCCATCCTGCCTGTATTCTATTCTTCACCTCTCTTCCACAGTCTCCACTGCTCTGAACAGTTGAGCCCAAGTACTCCTCCACCTTCTCCACCTCTGCCCCATGTAACCTTACCACTCCACTCTTCTCCTTTTCATTCACAAGCCATTGTCACACAGGACATTATTTTGTAATATAACGAGCAATAGATTATTGCATTGGTCATCAGTCCAACTCTGCCGGAGTAATACCCACTACCTGCCCTCCAATCAAATCAGCCGACGTCACAGTTCACACACCGCCACACCAAGTGACACAACCTGCATAGACATGTGTGAAGAGGTGCATATATGTGTCTATGGGCTCGCTGTTCTAGGGGGAGGAAGCGGCCAATGTCACGTCTATGTCTTCTAAATCTCTATTTGTGGGCGGGACCCTGGAGCAGGAAACCGATCTACAGAAAAAAATCTGAACCATCAGATTGTTTTATTGCATTTTATCTGGCTTTTTGGACCCGATTACATTTGGATTATGTAGGTCACAGATTGATAACTGATCTAAAACGATTAATCTTCACACCCCTAATGGCAAGGGTTTTATACATTTGTTCATTACATTTTTTGGTAAATCCTACAGATCCCAAAACCTTGGTCAATAGAACCCTTTTTTATGTTGTATGTATTTTATGGTTATTTTTATAGATCTGCAGTATTTTTTGTTACATAAAATATGTGGGAAAATAGCATTTTTGAAATGCAATTTGTTCTTCTTTTGTGATTTTTGATGAAATGACTGTGGGGGCAGTGGCCCTCTACTTATTTGAGTTTAAGACTCTTCATGTAGATAAAGGAAACATAAGAAATGGAGGATGCTATGTATTTGGATTAGGTGGTTATAACGTAGACTGTGTTTTGTTTCACACTTAGTTGCAAATAACAATTACTGTGTGCAAAACCTGATGAATAATTGAAGCAATTATTGTTTGTGGTTTCTTTCAACAACAGGTGGGCAACTAACAACATGACCTGTGATAACACTGGAATAAAATTACAATGATTGATGAAGGCAAACGAACGCAGTCAGGTTCATGGACAACCTGTCACAGAGCAGATTTCTTTTGTCAACCTCTTGTTTATTTTTCATTCCTACCAATGTTCCTGGCATTAAAGACAGCCTGCAGTACCATCCGTGGACAGTAGTACGTTTCTTTCTGGTTTATTTCCATTACATCCACTGGCAAGTCTTCAAAACACATCTAATACTGAATGCTGCCTGACTTTGTACAAATTGAAGAAATGATGAGACTGTGTGTTAGACTCTGTGTCCTGTACACAGAGTCTAACACACAGTCTCATCATCACGTTTTACACCAATTTAATGTGATGAGACTGTCATGTTGTGTAAGAAAAAGGTCGGTTGCCACCCTGTGAAATCTGAACGAAGACTGAAAGTGTGCAGGCGGAGGAGATGTAGATGGAGATATGGGAAGAGGAGGATTAAATAACTGCGACACTGATCAGCAACATCATTAAAATGGAACCACTCTTTCAAAATGTGTCTTGCTCACGGCACTACAATTATGAATCATAAAACCGGATACACGTTCAAGAGCAGGGAGATAAAACTTTATTCTAGTCTGTCGAATGCATTCTGCTTTGCTACCATTTTACGTCAAAATAGATGTAAAGATGTAAAGATTTTCACATTTTAAATTTCATCTTTAGCACTACGGACGCCATGGCATTCAGCACAATTATATTGAATATAAACATACAAATTGTAAAAAAAAAATTGCATTGCATATTAAATATTCTTGAAAAACATAAAAAAAGAATATATATTTTTTTCATTCATTCATCTTTATCCGCTTGTCTCTTGCCATGATGCAGGTGCAGCTGGAAGGAAAATAATAATGTAAATAAAATTAAAATTTATCTTGGACAAGATTGGCCACATTCAGAAGCTCAGCCGGCCACATTTGGCCCCCTGGCCTTAGTTTGCCCATACCTGCACTAAACCACCACTGTCGACCGTTAAAAATATAAATAATATAAAATATATAAAGCACAAGAAATATCACTAATTATAAAAACACAAGACGATTGAAACGAAGGAATGTGCAACAAATTAAATAAAAATAATTACCTTGATGAAAAACCACCCACCCAATGTCAATCTTTGGTACAAGAAGGTTTCCCGTAGTCTACCTCACAAAAGACTGCATGAAATAGCCAAAGAGAAAACAAGTGATTTTTTAAATATTATAATTATATCTTATGCATATTACGAAATTGCATCTAATGGGAAATGACTCTTCCGAAAAACCTCCATAACCACGTTGTAGATTGTGGATTTTACATTGTTACATGCTTGGCTTTGTCTATGGCATTCAGATTTGGGATGCACATTCATTGGCTGTGCAGGGTTGGGTCGGAGGGTATCAGCTTGCTGTGTTGTGTGCTGTGTTTTGATTTTTTTTGTATGCTGTCTGTTAAAATTAAATTTAAAAAAATTCGATAAAAATTTCAAAAATTGTCAACAACTGAACCTTAAATAGATATTCTAATTGGCTAAATAGAGTATTGTGGCAAATATCAGATGCAATGAGATGAATGGATGGAATGTTCATCATTGGCCAGGGTCTGGCACAGAAATCTGTTCCTGCTGCTGGTGGTTACAGCGAACAGTGCATTTAACATTGCTGCAGGAGGGGTAACTATAAATTGGCTTAATTAAATTGAATCAATCAACATAACACGTGGATTCCCATTTCCATGCATGAATTAGGCAGTTGGCAGCAGTTGAAAACCAGCGAGGATACGGTGTCCTCACCGACAGCCATGTTATCAGGTTGAGTGAACTGATGGGTCTCAGGGGGTTTATTTAGTGTATATATGTCAGGGTCTCTCATAGCTACACTTCAAAAACCTGTGCTAGCGCTTTCATGAGAAGTCAGTAACATTGACACATCCGAAGCTGCACTTGAATAAGAGATATGATTAAACATGAAGATGCTGTGGAAATTAATTAAAAAGTCATATACTGTGTGTGTGGGTGTGAGTATATATATATATATATATATCCTGTCCCAGAAGAGGGACAGTGGATACAGTGGTTGAGAATGATCCTAGAGATTGAGCTACTATTGTAGAAAGCGTTGTCTACAAATAAGCAGGCCAGGACACACTTCTCCGTATCGGGGGATTTATTGTATCAAAAAGGTTTCTGACCAT
Organism: Paraplagusia blochii; assembly: GCA_016785265.1. NCBI lineage: Eukaryota > Metazoa > Chordata > Actinopteri > Pleuronectiformes > Cynoglossidae > Paraplagusia > Paraplagusia blochii. Next base: position 24,120 of record JAFBJS010008031.1, on the reverse strand, counting down.
GGCAGGTCCAAAACAAATCAACTCATCAGCAGTCTCACCAACAAATCCCAAATACTGATACAGGCGTGCTCTTCTTATACAGTTTTTTGGACATTATCAGACAATCATATTACATTCAAGACATGCGTCAGACCTCTGAAATGTAGAATGTTGTGACATTGACATAGGTGCATCTTGTTACTATTATCTAGGCGCCAGTTTTTGTTGTTTCTTAATCAGTCTTGAGAAGGCGTCCTGTGTCTGTTGCCCAGTTGCCAATCTCTGTTGTCTCACATACCGTAGATACTAAACTTTCTGCAATTAAACTGTGACCCTGCACATGAATGTCGTCCAACACTTTGTCTGTTCATAACACACAATTCTCCACCACACTACCAGGTAAGAGATGAAGAGGAAGGCCAAAGAGGAGATTTATAGATGTAGTGAGGGAGGACATGGAGGTAGTTAGAGTCAGATTAGAAAACACAGAGGACAGGGGGAAAGGTATCACTTCAGTATCTGTGGATTAACAAGAAGCTTTCACTGAAGGTGATGGTGTAAACTCTGATTGCAGCTGCAGCTGTGCCTCTGGGTGACTCACCAGCCACTTGTTATTTCTTTGGCTTTTGAGGAAGTGCCAATAGGAGTGACAGTATCTGTTGTTGTAATCACTATTTGCCGTTGTGCCCAGATGTATTCTCATTCAAGTATTATAGTACAGCTAAGTATGTATCCTGCTGGTGGCATCAGGGATGTTCAATAATATCAGCCGGCCAATATCCTCAACCCCATTATAAGACAAATTAAATAAATCAGAAAGAGAGTTATTGTTTTTTTTCCACCAATAATAAAAAACCAACGTCACTGGGCTGGAATCACATATAGGGTTCTGTAATATTTACCTCAGTTCTTTGGAAGAACGGTACATTGGTATTGGTTAAGAAATCCTGATGTTTGTATAATAATAATATCAATCAACATATTTTTCGGAGTCAATAAGGCAACATGGTAGAGAGTCATGCGGATCACATGAGAATATTGGGCTCACCACCCACAGGAAGGCTCACAAAATGGTGCAATTTGAATGAATCTTTGCCTATACATTTCATTTTCTGACTTCATCTGGACATTTTTTTTTTCCATTCACATGTTACACTATGTTGCTGGACAATGGAAAAACACATAACACATTTTCATGACCATAAGGAAAACGTAGTAAAAGGCACAGTCTCAGTTTTGTGTGCCATTACTATATTAAACACACACCTAAGGCGCACCTGATCATAGGGCGTGGGTTTTATTTACAATGCACGCCCACACTTCCTCAGACACAAACATTCAAGTGTGCTATTTAAAAAAGGAGTGGAGCAAAACGACGCCCACACTTCCCCCTTTAACGTTCTCATGGTGTTTTCTACTACGTCCACCTTACAACAACTCTGCACTATAGGGCGTGCTGCACATTTTGAAGAAAATCTAAGACTTTTGTGTGCGCCTTATAGTCGGGAAAATACAGCAACCCAAAATGAGATGAATGCTATGAAACATAAACCATTCAGCATCAGTAGAGGAAATGAAGACAATGCTCAATTAGCCAATCGTAGGGTTATAACAGCAGACCCCAAATATACAGGACTGTCTCAAAAAATTAGAATATTGTGATAAAGTTAATTATTTTCTTTAATGCAATTAAAAAAAACAAAAATGCCATACATCCTGGATTCATTACAAATCAACTGAAATATTGCAAGCCTTTTATTATGTTAATATTGCTGATTATGGTTTAGAGCTTGAGAAAACTCAAAAATCCTATCTCAAAAAATTAGAATATCAACAAAAGGTATACCAGTGGGCTAGTCAACCAATCGCTTGAGTCGTCTAATTAACTCAAAACACTTGCAAGGGTTTCCTGAGCCTTTAAAAACACTCACCTTGGTTCAGTAAACGAAATCACAAGTATGGGGAAGACTACTGATCTGACTGCTGTCCAGAGGACCATCATTGACACCCTCCACACCCACCCTCCTGTTGGGTCTGGTGTCTTTCAGCTTCTTCTTCACAATACTCCACAAATTCTCAATGGGGTTCAGGTCAGGGGAATTGGCAGGCCAATCGAGGACAGTAATGCCATGGTCAGTACACCAGTTACTGGTGCTTTTGGCACTGTGGGCAGGTGCCAGATCATGCTGGAAAATGAAGAGCATCATCGCCATAGAGCTTTTCAGCAGACGGATGCATGTAGTGCTCTAAAATCTCTTGGTACACAGCAGCATTTACTCTGGACTTGATGAAACACAGTGGACCAACGGTTAAATGCAGAGGCCAGATTTCGTTGTGTGCTGTGGCTGTCTCTTATACACATCTAGATGTGTCTCCAGCCTTTCTCCAGACTCTGGCGCCTTGACTTCCAAATGAAATGCAAAACTTGCTTTCGTCTGAACAGAGGACTTTGGACCACTCTGCAACTGTCCAGGGCTTCTCTTCGATAGCCCAAGTCAGACGCTTCTTCCGTTGTTTTGAGTTCAGAAGTGGCTTGACCATGGGAATACGGCTATTGTAGCCCAATTCCCGGACACGTCTGTGAACAGTGGCTTTTGATACCTGCACTCCAGCTTCAGCCCACTGTCTTTGAAGCTCCCCCAAATTGTGAAATTTGGGGGAGCTTCTTCACAATGCCGTTAAGGCTGCGGTCATCTCTCTTGGTTGTGCAGCGTTTCCTGCCACATTTCCCCCTTCCAACAGACTTTTTATGAATGTGCTTTGAAACTGCACTCTGTGAACAGCCTGCTTTTTGACAAATTTCTTTGTGTGTCTTACCCTCCTGATGGAGGGTGTCAATGATGGTCCTCTGGACAGCAGTCAGATCAGTAGTCTTCCCCATACTTGTGATTTAGTTTACTGAACCAAGGTGAGTGTTAAAAACACTCACCTTGGTTCAGGAAACCCTTGCAAGTGTTTTGAGTTAATTAGACGACTCAAGTGTTTGGTTGACTAGCCCACTGGTATACCTTTTGTTGATATTCTAATTTTTTGAGATAGGCTTTTTGAGTTTTCTCAAGCTCTAAGCCATAATCAGCAATATTAACATAATAAAAGGCTTGCAATATTTCAGTTGAGTTGTAATGAATCCAGGATGTATGGCATTTTTGTTTTTTTAATTGCATTATAGAAAATAATGAACTTTATCACAATATTCTAATTTTCTGAGACAGTCCTGTATGTCAGCCTATAGTTTGCTGTGGCTAACATAATGGTGGAGTAATTAATGAACATAATTACTTATCTTCACATAACACAAATATGATTAGTATCTAATTAGGAGTAGTATCTTCTTTTATCTATCGCAGGTTTTCTGGTATATAATTAAAATTAATTTTCAATCGTTTCATTATTTTCATTATATGATAACCATCTTATAGCCTTAGAAGTAAGAAAGAACATAGTGGAAAATAAGGCGTTTTGTAACATATATGCTTAAATGGTTACAATACCAGTATTGGTCGATAACAGAATCTCCCTTAAGGACATGTCCATTTTCATTCATAATAAAAAAAAACCAAGATGATGACACGTCGTGATGACGCTGCGTCACAGTTTTTTTTTATACTTAAGTTTGCGTGCATCGGCATGAGTTGGGAAAAAGATCAATCAGCGTCCCCTGATGGGCCTGACGTCAGAACCAGCACATCGGGTCTTTTCACCATGCATGAAACTACAGAACTACAGAATGATGGTAGTGTAACCATTGTGCTCTGTGGGAAGTTGGTCTATGTTACGCTATCAATTATCATAGTTTGACGCCCTTTGATAAGTGAAAACATTGATTTTGTCAACCAAACAAATGCCAATTTTTTTTAATCATGTATTTAAGCTTTAGACATTAGGAAAGGCTTTATACAAAGCCTCAGTCAAACTACATGTGTTTGTGAGATTTAGTCCAATCTCACATCTTTGTTCCTTATTTGAACAGAAAGTCTGACTTATGTTCTTCCCACCTGAAAACATACCAGGTCTAAGTCAATTGTAAACTAATGTAACGCACAATTAAATGTGAAATGTTAAAAACACACAGATGGCTCAGCAGCTTCATCTTTGGTCAGTGCTTTGAAAACACGACTACATATGTCTGGACTTAAATGTCAGAACACGTGGAATTCATGGGAACACACTGGCAGATGGATTTTGTAGGATGAAATAAGACTGAGAAAGGACCTGATATTACGTGGTAAAGTAACCGCATGTGCTGAGAATGAATCATAAAGTAGGACAATCCCTCCTCCTTACCACACAGCAGTGTATGTTCTCACCATTGTTCAGCCTGTGTGCATCCTTGGAAATTTTCTCCATGAATATGTCCGCATTATAATGTTTAGAATATAATTGGAATAATAAACATCATTATTTTCACACAATCATATATGTTTGTTATTATAGTAAAATAGTGTACAGCTGGAATGTTTTTGTATCTTACATAATTTAAGTATAAGTATATAATGCATAACATAAATCTTTATTTATCTATATTTTTATAAACTTAAGATTTAACTATAATATTTAGATTTAATCACTACATTTTGTTTATTTTCCATTCTAATATTATATTGCTATTAAAATTCTTTGCCTCTTCAGTATAGAAACACTATCCTCCAACTATGGATATATGTATATATATATATCTTTATATATATATATATACAGTCATGGAAAAAAAAAATATTAGACCACTCTTTCTTTAATTTCTTGTCCATTTAAAAGTCTGCTTCAACTTAATCTACATTAATCTGGACAAATATAATAAAAACAAAAAAAGGCTCATAATGAAGTTTAATTTCAGAGCTGATTTCTGGCCATTTTGGTTTGGTTTTATTGACAGTGATAAAAATCACTTCCGTTCCTACATCACTAGCAATAACATTGTACTGACAAATACAGTGCTTTTAGTCATTGCATGGCTTTGTGTTCATTGTTTCCCCCAGGCATTAAGATGAAGAAAACACTGAGAAAACACTGGATGAAACCCACTTGTATCACTGTGGTCATCAGGCAATGAAACTGCACTCAGATGAAAAGGTATATGTAAATTATTGTAGCTCTGGAGCTTTCAACAATAAGGTTTCCACCTTTTAACAATGGTTGTTTTTTTATTTACTTTAATACTTTAAAGCATGGACAACCGCGGACATGATCAGAGGAGGGACAGTGGATACATTGGTAGAAGAATGATCTTAGAGATGGAGCTACCAGGTTGGAGACAAAGAGGAGATTGATGGATACATTGATGGAGGACACGGAGGTACCGGTGGTTGGAGTTACCAACTACCTCCATGTTGGAGGGTAGAAGATACTAAAAACACGTGAAAATTGAGAGTGCTGATTTGCTGTGGTAACCCCTGAAAAAGGGACAAGCCAGAAGGAAAAGAAGATCTACTTTCTGCGCTAATTTCTTATCAGCATTTACCTGGGCCACCCAAAAAACATTCTTGCATGTGTATGATTAATCGACAACTACCCTGTGATTGATCCAGATTCAAAAAAAAAAGTTTTATTGCCTGACATATAATTACTCATGAAAACACATGGTTTTTCATAGTCTTTACCCTACGAGTTTTTTTAGGTACAGATGGTATTATGAAGTTTATTAAGCAGTTTCTACTCAAACTTCACTCCATGAGGTTAAGCTTTGAGACACAACCCAGAGCTTCAATATCCTGTAACGCTCCAACAATCCTCTTCCTTACATATCCTTTCCACTGCCTTAGGTTTTTTTTTTCTGTCTCTTGGTGACTGTGAGCTGCTGTGTGGCAAGGAAACCTCATGATCTGAAGAACATTTATGGAGCTGTGAGCCAATTAGGCGCTGATGCATAAAGAGCAGCTGAAAACAGCTTTTAAATGATTTCCACTCAGTTTATTCAGATGTGATGGGGCATAATTCAATGAAGAGGCCAGAATGGTACGAACAGCTGTTTAACTCCTCCAATGAACATTATTACGTGCAGGTTTCTCTTTTAATACAGAGTATGACATGCAGCTCAGGACCAGTACATGAATGCACATGTACAATTATGTTTACGAGGCAACAATGCTGTAAATAATTGTAATTAACAAGTGTTCAATGCACATTGTTGGCTTTTACAGACAGCGTCACTTATTCCTTAAGAATGTTATTTTAATAGCATAAAATTAAGGGAGGAAATTAATCGATGGGGTTTGATTGAGAAATTTTAGATATATTTCCCATATGATCAGTTGCTTACCTTTGTCATTCTCCACAATAATACCTCAAAAAAAATTACGTCAATTTCTCTGTCTTATTATTTTAGTTTGATTTACTGTTGACTAACAAAATACATATTTTGTTACGTACATATATAGGATTAAACCCTGCTGTTTTCCTGTTTTCTTTTTATGTTACATTAGGGGATGTTCGTTTGGACAAACAAAATGATAATAACTAAAAAGCTCATAAGGGTTTAATTTAAAAGCTTATTTACAACTATTTTGATATTTGACTATATACTGACTGAAACAGTGATTTTAGGCATCGAGTTTTGTACCTTTACTGCAGGCATGGGCAAACTAAGGCCAGAGACTGCCCACAACTTTACAATTTGGCCTGCCAAATTTGTCCAAATGTATAAAATTGGTTTGTACTGCAATTACACTTCTGTCTTTTTTCTTGCAAAGCACATTTTCCCAACATTTGGCATTGAGAAGCAAACATTTTTTGCATTTTAGCCTTTGTTGTATGACTTTTGCATGTTAATCATCTTAGTTTACATAAAAGCTCCATCCATCATCTCATGTGGTGGCCCCTGTTCCCAATGTTAGAAGCATGAGTCAAAAAAAAATGACCTGCTCTAGTGAGACCAGGCATTACACTTACTAAGAAATGTAAGAAACAGGGGCAAGCTGAAAGGAACCACCTTAAGAGCTGTGGGAATTTTTTCAGAAGTGTCACTTCCTGCCCAAGTTTTGTATGACCGTCTTGGAGCCTGTGTTCTTAAATGTCAAACCCATTTCTTATGGTGTTTTTCTCAGCCCTAGTAAATGCTGCAGTAACCAAGGAGACAATGACAACTTTTTCAGATTCATCAGTTTGAGTTATGAGGAATGCGACCAACCTGGAAAGTCTCGTATGACCACTTTAACTAAAAGCCTCTCCGTCAACCCTCTTTGTTAGTTTGCTTCCATGGAGTTGGTGCGGGAGACTGGGAATAATGCAGCTGAACACTGAAGTATCATGTGCTGCGTGACTGCAGGATGTTTAAGGCAAGGAACTGTACAACAATAGCAACAACTCTCCTTCTCCAGTGTCTCAGTGGAGAAAAATGTCACACTTTGTACAGAGAATCCTTTAGTTTCGGTCTGCCGTGCACAGTTGAACTCGTGCATGAGCGTGATGTACATTTCTTCAAACTGCCTCTTTTTCAGCGTCTTCTGTGTTTTGCAGGCGGTATTCTCTGATGCAAGTCACATACAGGGTATAAATTCCTTTTACCGGGAGCTTCTTCACACACAGGCTAAGAGAATATTTTCACTAGCTAGAAAGCTTTGGGGTTCTCTCTGTTTGAATCACCATGCTGTGTGAGGGAGAGGACTTCAATTTGCTGGCAGAATGTTGGGTCCAAACAGCTAAGTGATCTCTGGGGGAGACAGAGGGAGGGTCGCCTCCCTCTCTCCCGCCTCCCCTTCTGATATCTCTCCCTCACTACATCTCTCTCTCTCTTGCTCTCTCTGTCCCCTCCCTCCCTCATTTTCTCTCTTTCTCATTCACAGCTCAGCATCTCTATTCGCGCTCCACATGCTGCGTGAATCCACAGGTCTGATGTTCCGTACGAGCATCAATATGGCTGTTTGATCGGTTGTCGGGGAAAGTCAAAACTGATGGAAGAGGTTAGTCATCTCTACCTTTTTACTTTTATTTCATTTTGCTTAGTAACTGTGTTTTGTTGTGTTGGGTTAGTGCACAACACGAAACTCTCCTTTGGAGAGAGTTACATTTTTCCTAATGCAAATAATGATGGTTTGGTACCAACAGAGATTTTGGCTTTTAATGTTTTGTGATTGTTTTGTTTTTGTGTCATGGATTTAGAGGGTTTAAACTGGAATGTGTTCACAAACTTAATTATATTATATTAACTAAATGGAATTGACTTCATTTTACTGTACCTTAGAGGTTTTTGTAAACCAATGTCATTTTTGCAAGGCACTGACACCTTTGTGCTTGTAAATGTCAGAAAATGAACTGATTTTGCGTTCAGTTTGAAGCTTGCCAAAGATTTGGGAAAGTACTCAACTGTGACATTAGTGCTCTATTTCAACATAACCTTGCTTTTTAATAGACAACTCTACTTGTAGGGAAATGCAAACACAGAAGAGGTAAAATCGCTTGCTTTAACACCTGCACAGCCACAGGAGAGAAACAAAGACTCAGTGACTGTGGTCCCAAATAGACAAGATGTCTAATTATCTATGGTCTGTTGTTAATGAGGGGAATTTTTTTTTTTTTTTTTCTGAAAATGAAATGTTCCTAGTGATTAGTCTGCTTCATGGTGCAGCAGCAGTAGCAGCAACAGTGAAGTCAGATTTGAAATGAGCAGCTGTCGCTTTACTGACAGTCTAAATAGCCTGGGAAACACATCACCTACAGGGGGAAAGAAGTGTCAATCCCTTTGGCCAATTTTTACAGATAGGCAGTGTGTTCTTCCCATGATTCTGCTGTTGAGGTTGACAACATTTTTGTCGAACTATGTATTGCATTTGGGGCAGCGGTGGTTAGAGATCTAGACTTGGATCCGCACGGTTCCGATCGAATCCACCCACTGCCAGGTTACCACTGAGGTCCAATGAGCACGGCACCGTCCCGGCTCACATCTCACCTGACACTCCAAGCTGCCCACTATTCACTTTGGTGAAGGGTTAAATACTGAGGTACATTTTGTTGCGTGCAGTGGTGTGGATCACACTGACATCGAGTTCCCTTTCCTTTATATATAGTGTGAATGGATGCAGTGTCAAACGTTATAGTGTGGATTTTAGACAAATTAATGCTGCTACTTGACTATTACCTTAATTTATTACATTATAGTTGTAATATGAACATACTGTATATATAGATGGTCAGTTAATGAGGACTGTCAAAGCCTAAATAAAAATTGGATTTCAGGATTTATTAAAATAAGTTAGTGCTGGCCGGCAGCAAAAATGAAGGTTGATTCAGTAAAGATTGTGATAACTCTGAATGGTGTTTGTCAGCATATAAGTAGAGTAGCGCCGGAACATGCTGTGATGAAGGCAGTGTTTCAACAATAACGGGCGATCTAAAGCAGTGGAACACAGGGAAGAAGTGAATTTCAAGTAAAGAAGATGATAGATAGGTCAATCACTGCAGTCAAAAAAAGAAAAAAGATAAACTTGGAGCAATGTTCAAAAAGACTCAAACCAAAGACTGAACGTGTTTGTGACAAGTGTGTTTCTGTTTGAACGTAAATAGCACATCCCGAGCTGCAGGTTTGACAGGTTGAGTAGCAGCAAGAAAGCCTCAGTAAAAACATCATAAACATAAAATGGTCTTGAAACAGTAACCACAGACTAATGAGTAACAAACACGACAATTCGTGAAAAGTTCGTTCAACAAAGAATGGAAGAGCATGTAATGAACTGATCACAGTGTGAAATATTATTTCCATGGATTTGTACAGACAAATCCATGGAAACTATGGGCAAACTAAGGCCTGCGGACCAAATGCGGCCCGTTGAGCTTCTTAATGTGGCCAACCTTGTCCAAATTTTTTTAAAAAGTATTTATATTATCATTATCCTTCGACCCTTTGCATGCAATGCCTGTTTTCCCCCAGTAAATGTTGCCATAAAGGGTATTAGAAATGTAGCATTCTCGGATTTACACAGCACTAAGTGCCAATTATCTTAGTTCAAACGAATGCTCCATGTTTCTGCTCTCGCGCGGCCCTCATGTCCAATTTTAGAACCAGTTGTGGCCCGCAAGTCAAATACTTTGTCCACCACTGGTGTAAATGGTACCTCAAGTTCCCCTAGGATCAGGAACCAGTCCACACCAAAACACAACATTCTGCTAATCCATGCAGTGTCCACTGGTATGTTTCTGTAGTGACTGGCTTCATGAAGTCCTTCTACAGCAAGATAATGAACAGAACTGCATAACAGCATGTCCAGCTGGACAGCTGAGTGAAAAGAGTAAAGCAAATGATGGTTTTAGTTACAGTTAATTTCCGGAAGGATGTCCGGACATTTTATTTTAATAAAAAAAGAAAATTGTATCTTTTCTTTCTTATAGGGACTCTTCCCAATGCTATACAGTATGATTTTATTTTAAAAATAAGGGTTAACACTAAAACAGTGGTCCACCAGTCAAACGGCAGTGAATGAGAATTACATACATTAATATGTAGAACACACATAAGGAATATGCTTTATAATCTTTGCCATTGGTCTCTGTATTATATGCATTTTAAAATAGCTCCTGAATTTGGCAGGAAAAGAGACGCTGATATAAAAAATGAATTGAGTGTCACTGCATCAGCTGCTCCACAGAACAAGTTCAATGCTGTAGAAGCGAAGGAGGGAGAGTGGGAGTGAGAGAGGGAGGGAGGGAGGCAGGGAGGGACGGAGGATAGAAGGGAAGTAAGAGAGTAGAGTGGACCTTTGCAGGAGTTTACCAACTCTAAGAACGCTTAAAAGATATAAATCAAGATACAAAAAAAACAAACCTTCCACCAAAGGGCTTTTGTTTAGTAATAACTACTAAGTCACTAATTCAGGACCAGGATTATTTGGGTTTTGCCAGCCACTGAAGAACTAATTCATGGCGGCAACAGAGTGTGTAAATGATGACATAGTATGGATTTCTTTGAATGGTCATAGAAAAAAAAAGAAATTAATTTGCAGTCACGTGCATTGTTAACCGAGTGTCGCAGCATTTCATTTTCATTTCAAAGCGCATGGATATGAATACGGATGAATTGCGTTGCTTCTCTGTGTAGCAAATAAGACACATGTGTCTACCGATAAGCGAGGCATGCCAACACACCACTTGATGTAATATGCATCCACATAATTGCTTGTTGCTCGACAACCAAGTTTTTTGCAATATCAGTAAATGTATATATACTGCTCAGTAGAGCAAGTACAAAGACTTCATTTTACACATGTCTTTAACTCACGTGTGGCAGAAGAAATAGATCATCATTATTAATTTAGGGTTGAAAAGATCTACCATTCTCGTTATGCCTCTTCTTCTCGTCCTTTTGCCTTGTCACTTTTTCAGGGGTTACCGCAGCAAATTAAAGTTTTCCATCTCCCCCTGTTCGTTGTATCTTCTACTCTGACTCCAACTCCTCCATGCATCTCCTCCTGCATCCATCAATCTCCTACCTGTCTTCTACCTGGTAGATCTCTGGGATCATTCTTCTACCAATGTATCCACTGTCCCTCCTCTGAACATGTTGGCACCAGAAACAGTTTTGACGTGGGCTGAACAGAACTGACTGGGGGAGATTTATCAGATAACCATGTTGCAAAAAAAAAAAGAGATACCGTAAATTCCGGACTACAGAGCGCACCTGATTATAAGCCGCACCCACTACATTTTTAGAGGAAAACCGATTTTGTACATACACAAGCCGCACCGGTATATAAGCCGCATGTGCCCACATTAAAACATGTAAACATATTTACAAAGAAAGACGGTACACAGAGAGAGTTTTCAAAGTTTTAATAATATAACTTAATAATAATAATAATATAACTTTCTTCCCAAACGGTGCCTGTGACAGGGCAGTAAAACGGTAGCAACATGGTAGCAACACGCTAGCAACACAATATAACAGATCTGGAAAAACAGATCTGGTAAAAGAACATACTGGTAAAAATCACGGTAAACCGTCTTCATCTTCCTCCTTTGAACTGAAGCCATCGAAGTCATCTTCCTCAGTGTCGGAATGAAACGGTGTCATATAGACGTCGTCACACACTCCCTAAGCCTCTCTCTCGCTGTCGCTGGCACTCTCTTCCTGAGGCAAATCCACTCCTGATTTTGTGCCCTCCTCTCCGTCACGCAGCAGACCGGCTGCCGTTTCCAGCGTCTCACCATTGATTCGTTTATACCACGTTTACGTGCAGCAGCTCTGTTGCAGTCTTCCTCGACGCATACATTCTACCGGTCTTAATCTTACCTTTTCTACTCGAGCGCCCCTGGCGGCCGTTAGAAAAATTACATAAATTGGCCGCATCACTGAATAAGCCGCAGGGTTGAAAGTTTGGGAAAAAAGTAGCGGCTTATAGTCCGGAATTTACGGTAGTTGTTTATACACAGGGTATAGGTAAAGAAAACTACAAAGGTAAAGGTAAAAAAATATATATACTGTGTTATCTTCATTTTAAAAAAGGTTGCGGATCCCTGCTCTAAACCATATGGCTGGTCTCACAACCGTCCTTTGAATATGTCCCTTCACCTTAGCTGACACGCTTCTATCACAGATCAATCCTGACTCTCTATTCTTCACCTCTTTCCTACAGTCTCCACTGCTCTGGACAGTTGATCATCAGTACCTAACTTCCTGCCGCTCCACCACCTCTGCTCCTTATAATTTCACTTTTGACTGACTGACCTTCAATCCTCTCCTCTCTAGTCCAAACCTTCAGCTCTCTAGGTTCTCTTATAGCTGCTGCCTAGTCTCACTGCAGATCACAAGGTCACCTGCAGACATCATAGTCCATGAAGACCTATCCATCACCACAGCAAACAAGAAAAGGGCCTCGGGACTAACCCTTGGTGCAGTTGCACCTCCACCTTGAGGTTTTCTGTCTTTGAGACACACACCTCACCACTGTTGTTCTCATCATGTTTTCTTTGCTATAGTGTGAAAATTCACATTAGAATCAGTCCCATCATGGGATGACCAGCAGACTCTAGCTCTAGGGTTTGGTCCACACTTAGTTATTCCTTTGCACACTGTTGACAGCACACTCCGAGCCAAAGGGCTTAGCTCAAGTTGTTATGAGCCTTAAAATTCCAGATGGAATTACCTCCAATCATGGCTACAAAGCTGGTAAATCCAGAAAAAAGATTACAGCCCTCTGTAGGATATGATGTATTATAAGACTCAGGCAACAAAATGGTTTTGTAGATAGCAATCAAACTGCTATGCACAATCGACGCCATTCTGCTACAAGATTCATAAGCCTGAATCTATCCTCAATCACCTCAAACCACTTACAATTATAACATGCTGTAGGGTTGTTATACTCAGAAAACCATATATATATTGATTTGTAACCATTGTGCTGTAACCATGGTAGAGAACAAAATAAATTGCCCTATTCTCTGTGGAACGTTAAAATCCTCCAAATTAACATAGCCAAGTGCTGACTTGTGTGTTGTATTGTGACCATGAATGTCACCGCATTTCCCCAAACCAAATAATTTTGTTAGGAGAACTAAAACTGGACTTGTTAAAAGAGATGAGAAGATGTTAGCTAACACAAATTAGTGCAAAATTAGATTTCCTGAGTCAGACTAATGTTGAGAATCAGTTTACTCATCGAAGTATACCATGACACTTACGTCTACTGACGTCTTTTTCCAACAAGTCTTTGGAGTAAACAGAACAGTCAGTGCTTACTGTATACCAGTGGTGACAAAGTCATTTTATCTGGGTGAGTGGGGCAGATACAACAATACAATTTCCCAGATATATGAAATGCCAGATATAAATGTAACTACTCATATTCACATATTCATACGTCACTGCAGTTTATTTTTATTTTTTTTAACTTGGTTAATATTGTTGCTGTGTAAATAAAGTAATATTTAATTTATCGGGTTAAGACGCACTGTTAAGACAACATAAAATGCTGTGTAAACTCCCACAGGCCTTATAAGATGACTTGGTGGGTCACATTTGTGTCCCAAGCTTTCTGTTTGGCATGTGCTTTATACAATATGTACATGTACACAATATATTTTCCTTTTTTTTTATTATGCTAGGAAGGTATAAGGGACAACTGCAAAACAAAGAATTGTTTTTACTAGATCTTACTAGATCTAGATCAGGCAAACTGTTCCACAAAGGGTCGCTGTGGCTGCTGGTCGCTGTTACAATAAACCAAGTGCACATACAGTAGTTTGACCAATCAGCTGTCTGATGACTGAGATCAGTTGATTAAACCTGTCAACTCTTTTAACCCACAGTGGCCCTTTGTGGTACTTTTGTGAGTTAACCCTACTATATACAAATATAAATATTCACACTCATACACATGCAGATGCGCATACACATTCAGATCATAAGAGTTGTTGAAACACAGTTTTACATAGAAACTCGGTTCTAAAAAGGTTGAATGAAGACGTTTACCCTGAGGGACACCTTTGACAGAGGCAAGAACAAGGCATGCTGATGTAAAGACCATGTTCACAGTTCACATGGTCTTATCAGCAGTGTGATAATCATTTCCCAGAGCAACAAAGGGGCAATACAGTATCAACTAATATAATTTGTTGCAGGAGTAAACAAAACAGTGGCGTACTCAGATTGCGGAAGAAAAAGACAGTATTTTATGCCATTATGTGTACTCCATTTGATTTATATCAGCCCATCCATGTGAGTAACAGATGTAAAAACACATTGAACCTAAGGTGTCACCTTGTCCAATGTCATACATGATGTTTGTTGAAGGCTACATAGCAATATATTTAATTATCTTCAACATGCTTAGTTTGTATAAATTCAACCTTCCATCATGCTAGATTAACATGGCACTCTGCGCTTATACTGCATGCTTTGTTTTATTATTTCTGTGACAAGCAAATGTAATGACCCACCTGACTACAGGCACACAGCCAGGCACTAGATCTCCTGTCAACACAGCTGACAGCTAATGTATTTACTTGGTTAACGACAATGATAAACATTGTACGATATCTAAAATTGAGGCTTTTGCTGCTAAGGTTCAGTGGGATTTACAAGAAAATGAATGTAAGGTCTGGGCTGCAGCAAAGATAATACAACTCTTAATTTGTACCTTTGTGAGGTTTTGCACGTGATGTAAGCCGCAACAAATGAGTAAGTATTTATTAGTCAGAGATCAAGACATATTTTATGTCTTATAAAGACAAGAGAGTGAAAAGAGTTAAGTCAATAGATTCAAGGATATTCTCGAGAAATCATCTATATTTGTTCGTGTTTTTTAACCTAAGATTGACCTACTGAAGTACTGGAGTACAACAGTCACTAAATAAACAGTTCTGGACTGGGTAAGGCTAAATAACTTGTAACTAAAGACACTTAAGTATTAAAGAATGTGTTCAGAAATACAGATTTGGCCTTCTACCAGTCTGAATAGTTGCCGTGGCCCTCGGCGGTAAACATTTCTGGAGTTCAAGACATTCATACATTTATGCATTCATTCATCTTCTTCTGCTTGTCCTTTGCTGGGTCGCAGGGACAGCTGGCGCCACTCAAATCACATTGCACCATATTGTGAGCCTTCCTGTGAGTGGTGAGCCCACAAGAAGTTACGTGGTTTAGGACGGTGCTCTGTTCAGAATCACCTCAGTGGCAACCTGGCAGCTGGTGGATTCGAAACCTGAAGCCCTGCGGACCCAAGTCTGCTTCCTTAACCGTTAGGTCACCACTGCGAAGTTGAAGACATTTGAGGTTAAAAACTCTACATAAAAATATAAGTAGTATTAATAATAATAATAATAATAATTTCCCTCAAAGACCTGCAACTGATGACACACAGTCAGAGATAGTTATCCAGACACCTTGGCCTGGAGACAGTATATACTGTATGCAGTGATAAAGATAAAATAAACCAGATCGGATAGTTGATAATCACCTCTTCTGCTTTCCTAAGTCTCTTCACTTACAGTAGTACAAAGTACAGGCCATTACACAAGTCACTGGCACATTTTGTGCTAAGCAGTGCAGGTAATACCAAAATTTACTGCTTCAATTTATAAAGTCTACTGCAGAATGCTAATACATTACATAAAGGTCAAAACAGCTCCTAAGTTTAATGGGAAGTTGAAGTTGGTTCTATCTAGCGAACTCTTACAGCGATCGTTCGGCCCTGAGTGCTTCAGATCCTCATTAGCTTTAATGTAACAGCAGGGAATTCTTTTTTTTTCACTGACCTTTAATTTGACACCTGGTTTTTCTCCCTTGGTGCATATGTTATGCATCAAACCGAAGAGGATCGAGAATCACTGGCTCAAACTGAAGGGAAGCAAAAATCAAGTGGATGGAGAATGTGATGTAATCCTGTTGAGCTGCTTGGTTGGTTTGGTCGCTTTTAAGATAATGATCGAGTGATTTCCTTTTGATCTATATTGGCTAGACTGCACATATGCCCAAGACACGAGTCTAGGACACAAGCTCAGAGGCTGGTTTATTGGACGGAGCAAGAGCTTCAGAGTAAGAAGGAGCAGCTGAAACCTATTGAAATTTTCCACATTCTGTTTAATTACATCTATCCCTAAACAATTTCCATTGATAAGGACCTACAGACGCTCCGCTGGGTTATGCAACACCCTAATTGATCAGGTCACCTTGTTCATATGGAGACATTCATTCTCACAAGCAGTGCTTGACTCAACTACGGGGGTTCGGTTGGTGTTTGAATGCTTCTGGGAAACGTTTCACCTCTCACCTACGAGGCTTCGTCAGTCCTAACTATTGGTGGGGAGTAACAGAAGTTATATCTTGTGAGAGAGGAGAAAGGGATGTTTAAGGTCCCTCCTGTTGGGTGGACCTGGCTTCACCTGTGAAATGTGATACCAGTCGTTGGGTGGGTATTAATGGGTTGTTACTAGGGGTGTGCAAATTAATTTTTTTGGACCGGTTTGGATTGAACTGAATCATATCAAACTGGACCGATCGTTTAGTATTTTTTTTATGAAACGTTCCTGAATCAGATCGTAGCCTGTGAATCGATATATGAATCGGATCGTTATGTGAGTGAATCGTCACACCTCTAATATACACGATGTGTACATATATACATATATATATATATATATATATACATATATATACATACACATATATTATATACACATATATACAGTATATACATACACATATATATATACATACATACATACACACATATACATACATATATACATATGCACATATACATACATATATACATATATAAATATATATATACATATACATACATATATAATATATATATATACATATACATACATATAATATATATATATACATATACATACATATATACATATATATAATGTATATGTATATATGTATATGTATATGTATGTAGGTATATGTATATATATATGTATATGTGCATATATACATATATACATATAGATATATACATACACATATATATACATATACATATATACATACACATATATATACATACACATATATATACATATAGATATATACATATAGATATATACATACACATATATACATATACATATATACATACACATATATACATTCAGGGTGTGCAAATTAACCGTTTTGGATTGGTTTGGATAGAACTGAACCGAATAGGCTTCTTCTGAAGAACTGTAAAAGCCGCTTGGATGAGAGGTGAACAATCTTCAATAAATCTGTAATGTCTAGTTGCCCTCAAAGTAACCTTTTGGGGGCTAATCAAGGTAATCACTTGTTAACTAGCAGTGAGGAACACAAACAAAAATATATATGATGGTCAATACTTCATTTTCCTAAAGACCTAAAATATTTATATGTATTCCTTGGCCCAAGGGATGCCACAGTAATGTCTGATGGGTGTCTTTGATTCATTGTTGGTTTTATATTCTTCCCGTGGTCATTTAATTGACAGCCACTGTCAAAACCCTGCGACCAAAGATAACACTTAATAACTTTGCCGAGTTTCATAAACCTCAGAGGAAGATCTGCTTTTCTGAGTGGCCAGTGTAAGTGTAAACAATCTGCATTGCAGCTGAAGACAAAGTGTCATGAGTTAAGATGCTGGTCACGACTCTGATCGAGAAACCATAATCCAATTGGTGCCAACATCCTGTATGCAGCATGCACTGAGTGGATGTCTTGGCCAAGTTTATTAGATTTCAGTCACACAATGTGACTTTTATGAGTGATCCTAAAAAAAAGTGATGAAACTGCGGCGTGTTGGGAGGTCTTACATGCTGGACGGAACATCCACCTTGTCCAGGGAAAGCAAAAATGAAACGAGGACAAATAATGCATATATGTTGCATATAATTTTGATCAGGTGCAGAAACATGGTAAACTGCAGAAAGACTGAGTTGAAAGGACATAATTTAGCCTTTATCCTACTCGCAATATTTATCTATTTTCCAAGATTAATGCTTCATTCTAGAAGCCTGTTTCCCACAGAATAACATTTCCCAGAAAACCCCTATAAATAAGATACCAGCAGTGTATCGGTTGTGAGAAGATGTAGCCAAAAGTCGTTTTAATCCATAGCAATATTAACTATATGGCACCTCCAAACACATTTTATAATAAAATATTTATTTATTTCTTTACATTTGTATGGAGGTCTAACAAATCTTGCCACCATTTACATTAAAATTAATACAAAATGTAATTTTTTTATAACTAAAGAAAAAACTTTCTTATGCAAATGCTCTCTCCTAACGTCCATTGATTAATTTCAATAAACATAAATAGTCATTGGAATTTTTTTGCGCCACACTATTATATTTTATTATCTCAAATTGTGTTAAATGATTGAAATGATTCACTTGAATTCCTCATTAAGCTAAGACAGGATTCTATTGAAATCAATGCATTCATTTCATTAATAAAATTAATTATTTAATCCTAAATAACCAGGCCACAATCGTAAAATGCTAACGAGGATTCATTACATCTGTGTCTGCTGATTGAGGAGTCCCATTGTGATGTCTGAATATTAGTATGCATCATCATCCATCAGCGGATCCTGTTCTGGGTCAAACTAACAGGCCTGGGCAGGGAGCCAGTCTATCTCAGTCCATCCCTGAATGCTAATATTTCTATAATATACATCAAACTATGGCAGGAAATGATATGCGTCAACCTCTACGTGTTATTTATTCTCCTTGGAAAAGTCCACTTCCTGTGGCGTTACATTTGATTGGGGTTTTATGGAAATATCTATTGATTTATTTAAGCTGCATGAAACTTACAGCAGGTGATTCATTAGTGCAGTGTATGAGCAACGGTAAAACCATGTTATATGCAGGCTGGACTTTATCTTTCAAGGGTTAAAAATTAGTTTTTAAATAGTTTGAAGGGTTAGCAAAATATTTGGAAAGAAAAGGGAGGAGATTAAACTCTTTGTCATTGTGACATTATGATCCACACAGTCTCATGTGACCTATGAATTTAACCCTGCAGCTTTGAGCACCAAGGAGCATTGAGTGAGTTGATGCCAAGAGCACCTTAGAGTTAACCTGGCAGCTGGTGGATTTGGACCTGCAACCTTGTGAACCCGAGTCCGGTTCCTTTACCACTAGGCCACCACAAAAAAAAAAAAAAACTTATACAGGATATAAATATTTAATCATGCTTTACGTGAACGCATGCACCACAGGTGATTACGTGTTTACGTGGTTACGTGCGAGTGTGTTAACTCGCACGTAAAACAAATGTAAAAACAACATGGCACTAAAATCTAAAACTAGAGTCTGCCTTGTAATTTTGGGTGAAGTCATGTTAAATAAAAAAATGCATGATGGATTAATATGACTACCTTGAGTAAATTTGTGATGGAAATAAATGTAAAAGAATATTTTTTTTTATTAGCAAATGGATTAAGTTTAAATTTTAGCTTTGATTCTTCTGCGAATAACGTTGGTACCAAACTATAATTGATATGACAAAAACTGAATCGAAAACCAAAGCAAATCATGAATTGAATCGAACCGTTGTGAATCGAATCGATTTAGAAAATTTTAATCAATACCCAGCCCTAGTCCTGACCCACATTGGTAGTATGGTGGCTATTTAATAAATTATTATTATATGCATAGTCTTTCATCTTTAATCACCATTCAAGGTATTCAGGTATTAATGAATAACCTTTGGAGGTGCTGATAAAACACACTACAGGGGTTATACTGTGCTGTGACCTGCAAGTAATAAAAAGGTTTCCATTTATGAGTCATTGCTTTTGTAATTTAGACATATTCAACTTAAATAACTTCGTGTCTGTGAGACTGAACAATAACACACAGCGTGGAACTCACACAGTCTGACAAAGACACTCTAACATGCACTTGATGAACCTGGAGGTTCATGTTCCATTTCTGTGAGGCACCATTCTCTGCCCACTGCAGCCTCAGATACTCTGCTCATTTCATGTCATTCTTCTTTCATCACTCAGATACAAGTTAACAAACAAAAACCTCATTCCCTTTAAAGCAGCAGTGGGCTGTCTCATATTGGTTTATTTTTATTTTTTTAAATGTTTTGTTCTTTCAGCTAAAAGAAAGACAAAACGTAATATTGCAGCTCTGTATTGAGTTAGAGTCCGATCTGTAATATGCTGATATTGTCTTGAACACTTGGTTGCTGATTATCAACTTAAGACAAAACAAGGCATCAGACTAGTCTGTGGTGAGAGCAATTTTTTGGGAAAAAAAAAAAAACAGAAAGAAACAGATGACTGTTTCTTACAAATATCCTACAATATAAAAGCAAGAAAATTAAAACCAGGAGAGACTTGACCTGTTTAGTTACAGCTGTTTCACCTCAGGAGGCCCAACATTCTGCTGTATTTAAAAGATTTGTCTTCTCAGTTTTACCAATGACCCTGGAGGAAGTAGATGTTATCACAAATTTGACTACAAATTGGGTGGCCATGATGTTGATCCATCCAGGTGAGGTGTTGAGTATTGGGGAGCGAAAGAGTCCAGAGAGTGTAGTAACAGCAAGGACTTTTTTTTTGACTGTCCAGATATATGTGCAGGCGCTTGCTTTGCTTTTTGAAATTGAAATGAACACAAAGAAATAGATACAGTATCTTCTCCTTTCAGCTTGTCCGTTTTTCTCTATATATTCTCCCTTATTCTTGGTTTTATGCATGCGTATTTGTAAAGTGCCTTGAGATAACATTTGTTTTGATCTGACAATATAAACAAATAAAAGTTAAAAGTTGGGTAACCACAGCGAGTCAATGATTTCCATCAATGATTTCCATCTAACCCTGCCCTCTATGTCCCTAACTCTAACTCCAACCACTTCCTTCTTTCGCTGCATCCATCAATCTCCTTTTGGTCTCCTACCTGGTAGTTCCATCTCTAGCATTCTTCTACCAATGTAACCACTCCATCCTCTGCATCTCGGCTCAATATGGGTTCTCTAGCTAGCCAAACCTTCCTGTCTGTGTTGTCCCTCTGACCTCATTCCTAATCCTGTCCATCCAGCTCCAACTCCAGCTCTGCCTCTTCCTAGTTGAGGCCTGGGCAATTATTTTGACCTGCGGGCCACAGCTGATACCAAAATTTGAGTCACGGGCCAGGTCAGGATCAAAAAGATCGAGTATTTCCATGAATTAAGATAAATAATGAGTAAAGCATTGAATGAAGGCAAAATGCTTTAAGCCTATTTAGACCATCTATTGGGGGAAATGCCAGCTGTGCAAGGAAAAGGTAGATGGATAATGATAATATAAATTAAATGTATAATTTGGACAAGTCTGGCGGGCCGGATTATAACGCCAAACGGGCCACATACGGCCCCCGGGCCTTAGTTTGCCCAGGTCTGTCCTAGTGTCTCTAATCCATACATCATGGCTGGTCTCACAACTGTCCCGTAAACTTTTCCCTTCACCTCAGCTGGCAAAATGGATTACAGTATGTAATCCAAAATTAGTTACTTTGAAGGCAACTGGACACAGTAGGTTTCTTGAGGACGTTTCACCTTTCATCCAAGAGGCTTCTTCAACTCTGAAAGTATTATACTATATAGAGTTGTCTTAGAAATTGTCAGTGTACCTTACTGTACGGCACTTATTTACTGCTTGTAATATTATATGTAATAGTGACTGGTGGCAAATACACACACATAACACAAGTCCAACAGGTCTCTGGAGGTTTAACTGTGTCTCTGAGTATATAGGCACGATTAAATGCACCTCATTAAAGTGCATTGCATCATAGCACAAATCTTAGGTAGGACATGAAACCTTATATGTTACTCTGTGGGAACAGTCTTCTATTGATTCACCTGTCTGTTCACTACATTGTTTATTACAGCAGTAGCTGGGAAATATGAGAAGCCTTCAGAACATAACTGTGTGTTGATGTCAATGCTGTGGTCTGCAGGTTGATAACAGGGTGGAAGAATGGGTAGTAATGCAGAGATAAATCATGTAATGCAATGATATGCTAAAATACTTCTTCTCTTCTTTTTGGATTGCCCCTTTCTCCAGGGTTTACCTCAGCAAACCAACATTTTCCATCTTCTTTGTATCTTCTACTCTAACTACCTCCATGTCCTCGCTCACTGCATTCATCAATCTCCTCTTTCACTCCATCTCCAACGTTCTTCAAATGCTTGCTAATGCAACAAGAACATGATGCTTAATAACAACAAAAAGAAGACAAAATATCAGGGATGTCTGATATATCGGTCCACCGATAAATATTGGGCCGATATGAGCACATATTTTTAATATGGGATTATATCGGTATCGGTTTTTTCCACCCATATTATTAAACTAATGTTGCAAAGCCCCGGTCTCGGCAAATACGTTGGAATTCTCATGAGGAACTAAGTCAGCAGTACTGACACTCTGACCCGCACTTGATTAATGATGTCATTTAAAGAGACAGCTATAATGAGCAATGCTATGTCCTGGCATATTGTATTTGAAATAAGTATTTCTCGGACATTTGCTAGTGAAGCGCGTTCGGTGTCGTCTCTCATGTCATCAACGAGGAGAGTAGTTCACATTGTGACGATGCTGAAATGTTTGTGAAATTTGGAAAAATGACATTTTTCCATAACTTATATTGAACTAGTTTGTTTATGTTGTACACAGTTATTTATAGAATGCACTAAGTCTGGTATCACACAAATTGGGGGAAATTAGTTGCCTATATCGGAACAGTTCATATCGGTATCGGAAATGAAGTGAAGTGCAATATCGGTTAATATCGGTTTCGGTAAATGTTATATCGGACATCCCTACAAAATATCAAATGACTATATAAGTAACTGTAAGATAACCATATGTTTACCCTTAGCTGAAAGCTGTACAAACAAAACTAAAGAAGAAAGTGTTGTGGTCAGATTTTACCCAAGATGCTTAGGGCCAAATCTAAAGGCCTGGGTTCCACTACAAGGATAAGGCACCTTTATATCGTGATACGATCCTACAGGTAAACTGACACAAGTCCCTTCAGAAGCCAATTTTACTGGCTGTGAATGGCATTGCTCTGATTTTTTTTTTTTTTTTTTCACCCCATAATATTTTCCTACCCAAAGCGAAATTGTTTAGCCATATCTGAAGTCTTTTCCTACCCCCTGTTTTAAAGGTGGTAGCATATTTTAATAGATTTAAACCACCCATAATATCTATCTAACACCTTTAAAGAGAGGGTAGGTGAATATTATGGGTGTTTGAAGTAGAGTAAAATTAGTATATGTCAAAGGTGATTGTCGGATTATGTTGGTGTAGTTTTATATATGTGTACAGTACTACACCTAAACCTGTAAAACACCTAAAACTGTAAAACAGCTAAAAAATACTGAGTAAAAACGCCATTAATGCACATGAAGTAACCTCACTCAACATGAAAAAAAAAACAAGTTAATTTTAGGTTGCGCTACAGTTTGGCTTAGAAGCCACTAAAACTATTCATATTAAAAACTACAAGTGGTAGATTACTGTGTATTCCATCTGCATTAACAACCTTCAAATGTAGGTCTCCATGGCTCAGAGCAGAAATTGCTTCACAACGATGAGTTGTGTTAAATGGAAAAAAAAAAAAAAAAAAACATCCTAATTGTATACAGAATTTTAATAAATTCTATACATTTATAAATTAAATAAATTGCCCCTGGCAACAGGAGCAATAAAAATTAAATGTGCCCCAAACCATTAA